>MU002285.1:0-23936 GCA_010093585.1 Melanomma pulvis-pyrius CBS 109.77
CAAAAACATACAACAGCAGGGATTCGCCAATGGTCACCCACTTGACTACTAGTCCGCCGGTATCATGCTTATGTAAGGCTGAGCGGACGGGAAGCCCAATTTTCATGATCCTATGGTCGTATGTATTAGATTTGTGTTCAAATTCAATATATATAGAGTAATGTGGGAATAATTACTACGTCAATATGGGAAGACGCGCTACTCACCCAACCATTACACCAAAACCGCCCGTTCTTGGCACCCTTTTGCGCATCTGAAATTTAGACCTTGTCTTACATTATTGACATCACTTAAGTTTCATCATGCCCTTGTTCTAGCTTCTACCTGAGGCGCATGGTTGTATGTGGAAGGTTTTAGGTGGCATTTATGCGGTCATCTTTATTCCCCAGTTTTCGTGTCAGCCAATATCAGAAGGCCTCCACTTCGATATCTCGCTTCCGTCATCAAGGGATCTGAAGAGGAGAATTGTCAAAGAGAAGACAAGCTTACTGTTTTTCGAAGGCGTGACAATACTTTCTTCATTTAAACGCATTGATATCTACTTAATTACGCTCAACTACACTAGCATAGTCACTATTACGTGCCCGAAACTTTGCATTGGCTAACGTAAATCTCAAATTGATACTCTACAGGAGCTCTAGACATATTCGTGTCTGTGCAGGTCATCGTGGGCTTTTAGGCGTGGACTTCCTACACATCAGACTTGACCTCAGCTTTTGCATTCTTCAGTGCCGAATCTTGTTCAGGCAATGCTTTGTCCCCCAATTTCAACCACTCCATTCCTGGGAGGCATAGATGCGCTAAACAAATGGCAACCAACGCGACGATCATTGTATCTTTAATACCCAGTCGATATGCCACCTTAAGAACTTGAAGTGCTTTCGGTTCTTTCGTTAATATGTCGATGTGCGAAGCACCTGCGGCAACAATAGCAGCCCGAGATATACCAGCAGTCAACGGACTGTTCTCGACAAATTGAAATATTTTCGTTAGGAAGAGCGTCTGACTGATTGAAAAGGCAAGAGTAGACCCCAGTTGTAATCCAAAGACAGTCAGCCCGTTCCCAATTGGCAAATCATCATCACTGAGAGCAGCCTGGATAGCGGTAAAGGGCTGGAAGCCCCCAATCCCAGCTCCCGCTCCCACAATGAACATAAAAGCTGTCGATAGTGACGTACTTGTGTCCATATTGAGTGTCACCATGAGGCCTGCTCCGATAGCATTAATGGCGGTACCGGCGATCATGTACGGCATCTGAAGTCTATATGAGAATTGAACGAAGAATCTAGAGGAGAACTTACGTAATATCCGTAGTATGTCACCAGTGCGCCAGATATTATGATGAAGAGTATCCTGGCTGCATCTAGCGCAATCATTCGAACGCCACTATTCATAGCAGAAGTACCGCGAACTGCTTGAAAGTAGATCGGCACATAATAGAGATACTGTATCGAACGTTAGCACATTATCTCTCCAATCTAGAAGGGGAAATTACCACCGACGTTTGGAACCCTAGGAAGATCAAGTAGATGGATCCAAAGAGCACCGTTCGTTGTTTTAAGATACGTCGAGGGATCAACGAGTCCTCGTTGTTGCGTCCCTGGAAGTAAATAAAGACGCAGAGAAGAAGGCCAAATCCGACAAAATTCCCAAGCACATCAGAAGAGTTCCAAGGCTTTGTTTGTCCTCCCCATTGAAGAGCCAAGAGGAGACAAGTGAATGCGCCCATGAATAGTAGAGTACCAAGCCAGTCCATGCGCCTCAATCGTGCAAGCACAGGTAAGCGTTGTATATCTTTGTTTGAAGGTCTTGGTCTGATAAGCCAGGGTACGACTAGCAACCCTATACCGCCGAAAGGCAGGTTTCTACGTTGGTTAGTATTACAATGTATACAACAATGGAAGGCGACGTACATGTAGAAGCACCATCTCCACGAAACTTTGTCTGCAAATATGCCCCCAAAGATGGGAGCGGTGCAGGCACTCACTGCTTGGAGACCGAGTACATAGCCATAGTATAGAGGAACCTTCTTCTTGGGAACTGAAGCCGCTACAATGCTCAGTGTTCCTTGCACAACTCCAGCTGCACCACATCCGGCGATTACGCGGCCTACGATGAAGACGGCAGAACTCGGGGCGGCGGCGCAGAGACAGGATCCAACTAATTGAAGTTTGTGGTCAGTATGTGAAGGACGTGTTGTCGGTTTGATGTTGAAGTCTTACCTTCAAAGATCGCAATGGAGATCAGATAAATCCAGGTGACACTGAAGGATCTGTAGACGGCGCCTAAAGTAGGCTGGAGCACAGTATGAGGCAGCATGTAGCCCGACCCATACCATGCGATGTCGTCCATGGAGTGAAAGGCCGTGGTGATCTTTGGAGTCACGACACCAATGATAGTAGAGTCAACGCCGACCATGAACATACCCAGCATCAAAGTTCCCGTAACAAGCCTCAACTTCCATCCAGTTAGGTACGGATTGTCGCTGAGATTCTCGGTAAATTCCGACGTGTCGCCTGGTTTCTCGGTCGGCTCCATGGCATGATTTCTCACCTCGTCGTTCATCACATAGAAAAGGTCGATGTGTAAAGGTAAAGAGACGATGTGTAAAGGTAAATAGACGATGAGGAAGTCGAGTGAGATTGGGAAAGGCACAGGTGCGACTGCCAAGACTGGTTGTGTATTTGTTGGAGATTGGGGACCGTGCGGCTTGCCTTAGAAGGCGCCGGGTGTGGTTTGAAAGCTACTCGCCCGATACACTAAACCCCTGCATTTGGTAGTAAGTCTGTGATGATTGATTAACTGGTGAGCGCTACTAAACGCCTATCTAGGGGGTATACATGCGCCAATGATCTCATTTTGTTAGACTACTGTCGTACTTTCTTACTGCTCCATCCCCCATTCCCCTCATCTTCCAAATTCGTTGTTGGCACGTTTGTGGAGGCTCTCGAATGTGTCCTATCTAGCTCGTGCAACTTTGTCCGATTCTTGACTTTCCTTGGCCACGACCTAAGGAGTAGCTCTCCCATCACCTCTTCTTTTGGAGTTAGATATTGAATTCAAATTGGTAGGAGCTAACGAGTCATTAAGCGTTCATATTCTTAGTGAAATGTTCCATGTGTATGAATTGACCGGGAACTGGTAGAAAATTATCAATACCAGTCCGCAAAAGCTTTATGTATGGTAACCAATGTGTCATGCGTTACAACCCCATCATACGTAAAGTCCCTGAAATTCGTGTTAAAACATTAATAGCCCAACAAAGAGAGGCAATACTACTCATTAACAACCCGCAACCTCCCATCTGGGCCTTCATTTCTCTCACTCGCCATTGGACCGTCCTTGAGCTTCTTCACAAAACTTCCTAGTCTCCCTCCCCCTGAGCTCCCACTGCTACCTTCAATCTGCGAACCAGACACTGGCGGGCCTGCATATGCTGTCCTAGCATTAGGGTTCTGATGCAAAGTTGGTGGATACGGAACTGGGGCCGGAGGGGATTGATGCTGGTGGTGAGATAGTCGACCAGTCTCGACTTCAGAGCGACCAGCGTCAATTGTTGCTTGGTTCTTCGCGTGTACGGTTGAGTTCGGGTTGGCAAAACGCTTGTCGACGGTGTTGTTGAGAGTGCCACGAAGGGCTTCACCGGCACCCTGAATTGATTTCGTCAGTGATCAATATATACAAGCGCGGAAAGAGGTCAGCTTACGTGAATCCCCGCAGCTGCAGTCTTCAGGTTCGCAAATGTCGATTGCTTCTGTGGGACATGCGGCTGTTGAGGTTGTTGAGAAGAATGTCCTGCTCTGAGTGGCGCTGGATGTGCATCGTATTGCTGTCCATACCCAGGTTGTTGGTACCCTTGATGTTGTTGTTGTTGTTGTTGTTGTTGTTGTGAATACTCTCCTACATGCTGCCCTGGGAAATGCTGCACAGGAACTTGACGAGGAACTCCGGGAGGAGGTGTTCGTGCAGGATAGGAGAAGTTTGTTCGTGCTGGGCTCGTTGGGGTAATGGGGGAAACCATTGGGTTCGGGTGCTCGACTCCAGGAGAGACAGAATCTAGCTCAACTCTGTTTCTCGTATTGTTTTTGTTTGGAATTGGGGGAGAAGGGTCATTTCGAAGAGGCTCTTGAGGCTGCGCGAGGCCTTGCTGGAACTTCGTCTGTGGCAGAACATGAGCCGGGGCAGGGGGACTTGGGCCAGATGTGCTGGTTATGTTCGCTTCCGGGGGAGCACTATCCCGCTGCCCTGTAGGTACTTGGACCGTTGTAGAACCCCCCGGACCGGTTGTGGTGGTAGTTGTGGTGGTGGTAGTCGTGGTTACCGTAACGATATTTCCAGTTCTAGCATCTTCGTGTGTTTCCTTGGTTATGTTCTCCTGACTCTTCTGGTTTACGAGCGGTCTTGCCGCTTGTGTAGAACTCTCGTCTGTGTGGAAAGCATTCCCTGCTTGTGTAGAAGGAACATTGCTCTCGTGTGTCGATAAAGGTTTGCTCTTGTTCGCATGAGGAGGGTTGGTCCCCTGTATAGGTGGGGTAGGAGGAATAATGTTTGTGGTTGGAGCCTGACTCTGAAGGGTTGTAGGCTCTGGTCGAGTTTGTTCGCCGCTCACGGGACGGTAGGGGTTGGAATTGCGGCGTTCTGTGCTCGAGAAGCTTGGAATTCCGCTACTGTTGACGTCGGAACGAGAACTTGCTTCATTGCTACCGTATGCAGAATCTTTTGTCGATTCAGCAACATCGTTCCGGTCTTTATCTTTGGAGTGAAATGGATTGGAGAGACGCCATTTCGACCTCTTCTCTTTTTCGGTTGAAGATTGGTTGTTGGAAGGCATCGTGGTGGCGGTTTCGTTGTATTCGTCTGTGTCTAATGGAGGAACAGCAGGTGTATCCTCAGAAAAGTTGTTCGCGGATGGACGCCGATCTCGAGTTGGAGACGCTACTGGCCTTCTTTTTACGAGTTTGTTGCCTTGTCGTGATGTCTCTTGCATGATATACAACAAAGGAAGTAGAGCTTTCGAAAATTGTATCAATTGCAAAAGAAAGATGGAGGGGAAGTGTGAGTGACGCGACCCATAAGCAAGTCTCTGGCTGTGATGTCATAATTGGAGTAAATGTAGCGCATAGTGGCTGATGATGCTGTGGCGTTGAATCCTGTCGGCTGGCCAATAGAAAGCTGGCACCCTGGCAGCTGAGGCCTTCCCGGGTTGGTGATGCAATGCTGGTAATTAGATGGGCAAAATTTGTGGACGATAGGGTAGCGTTTTGTCTTAAAGTGGCTCTTTTCTTGGATAGGATAGTCTCAATTTTGCTGAGTTGTCCTCATCACGAAGCTACCTAGGGCACAAAAAATCTTATACTTTTTGAGTCCTAACTAACAAATTCGATCCCTAGATATCTTAACAATAATACAAGATAACTTTGCTACATACTCAGAGACGTATAGTATGCTACCTACCTTACAAGAGTTTTTATACTAAAACCTCATGTGTAGCTATAAAAGATGCACGTTTTAGTACTTTCAGTATTTACTCAGCACTGCAGGAAACCCCCCCCCCCGAGGACCTTCGCATGCATGATTATACACACAGCTAGAACGTTGCATGTTCTGTGCTCACTGACCTTACTCGCTTTCCTAAGTATCTCGAGGTGTATTCTATAGTGCCCTTCTACGCCAAGATTCATGATGTAGATACGAGCTTTCGACAGGGGTTACTCGGCTACGTCAGCTCAGCTCAAACCTCAAACCCCACCACGAAGAAGAACCCTTGCAGCTATCAAACTCAGACTGATTAGCGACTGGATGTTGAGGTATACTATTCTTCTCTCGGTTTCCAACCCGATATCGCTTTCCGATGGCTGAGATCGGCCTTATCGCGTCAGTCATTCAGGTAGCTGGGGCAGGCCTCAAGCTCTCACAAACCCTTTACCAATATGCCGACTCTGTAGCATCTGCGGACCGACGCATCAGGGATATCGCCAAAGAAGTCAAGCTTACTTCCTTCGTGATCGATGAGCTGGGCAACATCTTCAAACAAGATCAGACTTCAGCCTTGCTGTCTAAAAATGCGCTCAAGACCGCAGACGAGACGGTGCGGGAGTGCTCTACGGTGTTCTCAGAGCTGGATATGGCTTTAAAGAAATCCAAGAAGAATACGTTGGGGCGGCTCATGCTGCCATTTCGGGAGTCTAAGATGGAGTTGCTAAGGAGTCATATTGATAAATTGAAGAGCACGCTACAATTGTTGATGCAGGTTTTGACACATGCCCATCAGATCGCTTCTCAGTATGTACAGCCATTCAATACTTGCGTTTATTCTAAACTTTCGAATAGAAAACTTGATCGAGCTGCCGAAGCCGCCCAGCGCGACGAAATCAAGGCATTACTTCAAATGAAGAAGGAGTCTACAAAGAAATACGAGGAATCCTTGAGAAAGTACAGCACGAGCAATGACAGCACAATATTTGAGTGCGTCATCCCCCATGCTATTCCTTCCGCAGCGCTAACAGTATCAGCGAGGATGAAGACAGTCGTGATCTAAGTTCCGGAGACGTATCAGCACTCGCCATCAAGTCAACCATCACAATCGAAAGCCTAGGGACATGCATGCAGCATCTTCTCAGCCTCCTCCAAGATATTGACACATTGCAAAAAACCCTCTCAAGCAATGGGGAAGACCCATCGGAGCACCAACAAAGTCTTATTGGATCATACTTCCGAGCTCGAGGTCATCTCGATTCCGTTCTTCTTGGGAACCCTCAGCGCCCCAAAGACAACCAAGGATCGATCGAAGAAGAAAAGACCAAAAGTGAGATAGACCTCTCCATCCAAAAGTCTTTAACCGGGTCAACAATCCGCACCACTGAATCTCGTACTGCACGAGAGATAGAGGAACGTGCGAGGGTCGCACAAGAAATCAGAAAAGAGGTAGACAGACAGAAATTTCAGACTAGATTTGCAGAGGTGGCCTATGAAAGAGCAAGACCGAAATACGATGAAATAAGAAGGCCAGGACAAGACGATGCTCAGCGAATGCGGAAAGAAGCTGAAGCGAGAGTTAGAGAAGAACAGGCCAAGGAGAAATGGATGTTAGAACAAGCCACAAAGAAGTCCTCTGACGAGACTGCGGCAAAGAAAGCTGCGGAGGAAGCTGCAGCGAAGAAGGCAGCTGAAGAAATCGCAGCGAAGAAGGCTGCCGAGGAAAGCAAAATAATAACCCAACCACAGCCGATACTGTTCAAGGATGCGATAGGTAGGAAGTTCAAGTTTCCCTTCCACTTGTGCGCAACCTGGCAGGTAAGGTCCCTTGATACTCCCTATTAGAATAGGGGACTGACAGTAGATACAGGGCATGCACAATCTCATCTACCAAGCCTTCCACCACGACGACAATCTAAGACCCCTTGTATACGAAGACCGATTCGACCTTATCAACTCGGACGGCTGGACCATCCTACCTAAATTCTGGGACTCAGTTATTCAACCCGGATGGTCTATCACCATGCAAATGTGGCCGATGCGTAAGCCCGACACCCTGCCAGGGAGCGTGCACTTCCCCTCGGTCACGCTAGGAGAGGGCAGACTCCTTGGGTCGCCCCAAATGCGCCAGCCATCAGTCGTTGAGGTAATCCCAGCCATATCAGGATCCGGCAAGGAGCCTCACAAAATTCATAGGCCAGGAGATCTGGACACTGTACGAACGCAACGGATATCCTCCTTGAGAGTACAGTATCTAGATATCGATGCCGAGGTCGATGACGAGAGCAGTATTCCCGAGGAAGAAGCGCCACCTAATCCAAGCAAAGAGCCCGAAGCCATCAGAGACTTTAGAATTTGGGGAGTCCCTCTGACCGCAAACACGGCCAGGGTCCTCGCCATGGGCCACAAGATGAAGAATCTTGGAGCCACGCCAGACGATTACATGCTCATCATTTCGTACCGAAGCCCTCGGAAGACAGGGAGCGAAATCATCGAGCTCATACCGAATCCCGACGACCAACCCCTCCTTATGATCCAAAGACTCTTCGACGAAGGCAAGAACCCTACGCTAATTTACGAGAGGCACGATTCGGCTTCAGGAGTTACACCTAGCGGTCCTTGTAAACCAGGACAAGACAATATCGCGCCCACCGTTTCGACGTCGCCGGGATACACGCCGACATCGCCGAGATACTCTCCAGGATATTCGCCAACTTCGCCGAGATATTCACCGCGATATTCCCCAACCTCGCCGAATTACTCCCCAACCTCACCGACGTACTCACCGACCTCACCGAGATATTCGCCAACCTCACCGAGATATTCGCCAACCTCACCGAGACATTCACCAACGTTGCCGGGATATCTACCAACATCGCCGACTTACTCCCCAACCTCACCGAGATATTCGCCGACGAGCCCAGCAAATCTACCCATTGCGACCAACTACAGCCACGAGGAGCCAATAATAGTGGCCGAGCGACTGCGGTCCAAAGACGAGAAATTTCCCGACTTCTTTACATCTGGCCCCCCGTCGGCGCACTTTAGTTTGGATGTTGATGGTGTAGAGGGAGCCGCCGAGAAGGAGGACGAGGTGGACGAGGTGGACGAGGTGGACGAGTTGCTGAGGGATTGGACGACTGTTTTTTGAATGATTGGGCGGTTCGATGGCCGTTGTTTTCCCGGGTCTCTAGCGTTGATGCGTGAACTCATCTTGATATACAATGGGCGTTCCCTTTCCCACCACAAAAGGCTCTCGAGTTATTGAAAATCCAGACTCAGCCAAGTCTGGCATCAGTCTCACTGTACCCATAGGATTTCACAACGATAACAGCTAACCACCCCAATGATCATCAGTACCTGCAATTCCGACTGCTGTTGAATGTCTTTTTTTCTGTCCGAGGTCTTGCAGGCTCGGAAAAGCAACCGCGTGGCCCAAGCTTCCTGGAGCAAACCAGCCCTCATCTCCCCGCTTAGCACACCTCCGCATCCCCGCAAAGAACAGCCCACGCCCCTGCCATGCCCCTCAAGCACGCTCACACATAACCAGCCATGTCGAGCTCCTTCACGCCGGCAATGAGGCTCGCCTCGCGCCTCTCTCGCCCCTGCGCGCAATGCCAGCGCGTGCGGCTAAGCGACGGCGGACAACGCTTTATGAGCACCACGCCGTCGACAAAGCGGCCCAAGACGGCCATATTCTTCCCAGGCACGTACACGCCTTATATCCCCGCCGATTCCGCGCCTTTCCCCCTTCCACGACTGACAACCCCCAGGCCAAGGCGTGCAAAGAGTCGGCATGGCGACGCCCTGGCTCTCGGCCTTCCCCACCACGGCGCGCCCCATCCTCGAGGAGATCGATTCCGTCCTCCAACTCCCGCTCACCCGCATCATCGAGTCCGGCACCAACGCGGAGCTCACATTGACCGAGAACGCGCAGCCGGCCATCATGGCGACGTCGATCCTGATTCTACGCGTCATGGAGCAGGAATTCGGGTTCAAGACGTCGGAGCGCGTGGACATAACCCTGGGCCACTCTCTGGGCGAATTCGCGGCGCTGGTGGCGGGAGGGTACCTGGGGTTCCAAGACGCGCTGAGGCTGGTGCGGAAGCGGGCCGTGGTCATGTCCGAGTGCTCGCGCGCGGCCGTGGAGCAGGAGGGCGGCGAGTTCGGCATGATAGCGCTGGTCTGCGAGTCCGAGACCCACCTCAAGGCGCTGATCGCGGGCACCCGCGAGTTTCTGGACCTCTCGGGCGACGGGAGCAAGAGCGATAGCGCAGAGGACCTGCCCGCCGTGCAGCAGGTCATGATTGCCAACATCAACTCCAAGAACCAGATCGTGCTGAGCGGCAGCATCGAGCGGATTAATACGCTGTTGACGAATCTGCGCCAGTTCGGGGGCCACGATCCGCGCCATGTGCGCCTCAAGAGCGACAGCCCGTTTCACAGTAATTTGATGAAGCCCGCGCAGGAGCTAATGAAGGATCTACTGTACGAGGAGAGAGAGGACGGCTCGGATATCATCACCTGGCCGGGCGTCATGCCGTGCATTTCGAATGTGTCCGGCAGGCCGTTCCAGAATAGAGGGCAGCTGAAGGATTTGCTGGCGAGGAGCTGCGTCGAGACGGTGCAGTGGTGGCGGTCCGTCAAGTATCTGCACGAGGAGGAGAAAGTGAAGAGATATGTGGGGATTGGGCCGGGGAAGGTGGGGAGGAATCTCGTGGGCAAGGAGGTTGGGATGAAGGGCGCGGTGAAGGGCGGTGGGGTCTGGGGGATTACGAGTCCGAAGGAAATGGAGGAGGTTGTGAGGGCGTTGGATGATACTGAACAGGCGGATGAAGACTGAAGAGGGGAAAAGATCCCCCCCCCTCTCCCAAAAAACAAAACAATATCTAGCGGGACCGGCATCACGAAAACGAGTCGACGACCTCACCCCGCCAACGGACAATGCACCAGCATCATCAACTTTTGGACATGGGAAAGGGTAGAACAAATCATTGTTCTGCTTGTATCTATTCCCACCACCAGACCCCACAGGGTCCTGGAAGGAGCCATACTAACCTACTTCCAATCTAAAAAGGGGTTTCGAGAGAGCCATTCAGCCACCATCATCTCAAGTCAGGCCATCTCCATCATATCCGTCATGATCCCTCTCACCTAACCGCCCTGGACGTTGACCCCAGCATCGACCTGAATTCTCATCCCCGTCATGCTCGTATTCTTAGCTAGCATGATAAACGCATCTACACAGTCCTGTAGATAAGTCTCATGCTTCAGCACCGCCATGTTCTTGACCGCGGTGATCCTCTCTTCCGAGTACTTCAGACCCTGCGCATCGTCAACATCAAGACACAATCTATATTACCCACCCTCAAGCGTATCGTATTATGAGAAAGGGGGACGTGGATATGAGTGCGGATATAGAGATAGAGCGACGTACCCATTCCGTCAACAACAACCCCGGCAATACCGTATTAACCCTAATCTTAGGGCCTTGCGTCGTAGCAAGGCACTTGACGAGCTGGAATTGCGCGGCCTTGGTCACGGCGTACGCCATCGAGGAGCCGCCTTGCGACACGCCCTGTCCCATTCTTTCGTCAGCAAACCCAGGCCAGAGGAAATTGATGGCAATTGATGAGGAAGGGAAGGAAAGTGGAGAGAACACACCGCTATCGAGCCAGTGGTGATGAGCACACCACCTTCAGGGTTCGCCTCAAAAGTGGGTTTCGCGGCTTTGAGGAGCGCGTGCGGTACTTTGACGTTGGCAGCCCAACACTGTAGTTATATTAGTGATGCTAGGCTTGGATAGGAAGGGGTACGTGAAAGGAGGAGAATGGAGGGTGTTACCTTATCCCATTCAGATTCATCCATGGCGTCGAGGTCGGCGAAATTTGAGAATTTAGTCCAGCCCTGTTTGCTTGTTAGTCTGTGATTTAATCTGTGTGGGTTGAGGTGTAAGGTGTGATGTGTTGGAGTGAGTAGAGAGAGAAAGGATACATACTGCGTTCGCAATCACAATGTCTATCCCACCAAGCGCCTCAATTGTCTCGTCGACGAGTTTCTTGCACTCGACTATCGAGCACATGTCCTGTTCCGCACCACATTAGCCCTCCACTTCCGAACGCAAAGTCAAACCCAACTCCAAAGCCTAAACATGAACCCCAAACCCCCGATCTCAAAACTTCCCGTGCTTCATTTACGGATAGAGTTGTATGTGGATTTGGAGCTGAAATTGGCAGTGGACTTGGGACTAGGGACAAATGCTTACGGCCTTGATCGTCACAGCCTTGACGCCGTATTCCTCGCACTCGGCCTTGACATTCTCCGCCGGCTCGACCCGGTTGAAGTAGTTGATGGCGACATTGCAGCCTTGTTGCGCGAAGGTGGTGCTGATGAGTCTGCCGAGGCCGCTGTTCCACAATCAGCAATGAAATCATTGCTTGATTTTACAATAGAGACTTCAGTACGAAACAGGAAATACGAAAGTTCGGGGAGTAGGGAGATAGATAGGGATTGGGGGGGGGCGTGGGGGTTTCCTGAAGAGATGATTGGGTGATTGAGACGGAGGCAGGGAGAGAGTGAGCGTTGGAACAGCAAATGAAAGGAGTCGAGACACCGAGGACGTACGCCGAGCCTCCAGTGACGAGCACGTTTCTGCCTTTGAGGTCGTAGGGCATGATCGTCTTTCAAGCCTCGCTTAGTCAGCTGTATGGAATCTGGGGAAAGGGTGAACGAAAACTAGGAGGTTATGGGACCTGGAAGGGGTAATCAAAGTGAGAGGCGAGGTAATGGGAGGTGAGAGTTCAAAGAATGGTCTCTGGCTAACGATGTGGGGCAATAAGGCGGAAGGAGCTCCGGCTATATGTTAAGTATCCGGATTACGTTACCTCGGCACCTAGTTAGATATGACTATCTTGCTTTGGATTCTGACATAAGAATCGTACGAGATGATATGTATTATTCTAGCAGACTAAATGTTACCTCAAAACAACCGCGTTGATATCAAAACTCGAACCTCATCTCCTCACAATAAACAAACACACCCATCTTTCTAACACCACAAATAACAAAATCTTTATCAAAGAGTCCCTATAAATCGACTAAGGTCACTAGAAATCCCTTCCTTCCATCCTACATGTTGTTAAAATCCAACCCCCACTCATCATCATCGTCCCCCATCCCCATCCCCATATCACCCATATCACCCAAATCAAGATCGGGCAAACTCCCCAAATCAGCGCTCATATCACCAGGAGCACCACTCCCGACACCCATTCCACTTAGATCTAGCCCTGCACCCGCTGCCGCCATATCCAAATGCTCGTCCAAGCTGCGTTGCAGCGCCTGCTTGCCCATATTGAGATCGCCACCAGCGGCGATTGTGGCGGCGGCAGCATCATTCATCGCTTTGTCGAGATCTGGCATATTCTGAGCTTGTACATCTACCATTCCTACATCCGGGAGGTCGATCTGGGCTGTTGGCAGTCCGGATTGTGAGAGGGCTAGAAGCTGTGCTTCGACGCGGCGGTGTAGACGAACTATCGTCTCTGCTGCTAGAGGGTCCGTGGAGATCAGGCTAGCGGCGTTGTCGAACTCGACCTTTAGCATTTCACGCAAGTTCATGTGCGTCCGTGGTGAGACGGATGCAGGCATGGGACTACCGACCCAGTCTACGGGCAAGGCGCTGTTCTCGATGGCAGGCGCGCAGATCAAAGACACGCCAATGTCAAGGGCAGCGGCGCCATTTTCGGCGTCGGTTTGGGCTTTGACCTCGTCTATTATGGCACGCAAGGTGCGTGAGGCGCCGAGGATTTTGAGGGAGGTGTAGACCTGGCGGTGGGTGTAGCTGGGAGGATTGAGCTGTAGCGAAGTCGCTGAAGCCCATTGGGAGAGCTGCTGCACGGTGTGGCGCAGTGAGGTGTTTAGGGTGCTGTGAGGGACATTAGTCCATTGTTCTAGTTCGGTCACGGACGAGTAAATCGAGCGCTCGTAGTTGAGGTTGCCTTTAATGGCTTGCAGGAGCGGCTCGATGTCAGTGCGGTTCGGGTGGCGCCGTTTCAGTGTGCGGAAGCACTTCTCGAGCCGGCTGGAAACGATTGACATAATCGTCGAGTGCATGGCTTGCGCATCGCCGGACGTGGGTGCCGACCGGATCAGCTTATGGAATATCTGCATTAGGACGTCGAGATCTTGGTGTGTTTGTTTGAGTGCGTGACATGTCATCCAACATAGTCCCCCTACCAGAGATGGAAGCAAAAACGTTTCGTGGAGATCTAGAGAAAGTGGTTAGAAGCAGAGTAGCTAAGTATTGTGTGCCACACTTACATTCCAAGCCTCCCTTCACAGAGTCTAAAGACAAGACTTCTGCAGAACACGCCATTACCGTCTGGCTGAACAGTGTCGGCACTATCAAGTAAAAGTCCTGGGGACGACATGAGGCAAAGACCTCGTTACTGAGTCCTTCTTTATCAGAGTCATAGAATCCTCGAAGCCAGCTTCCAAGATGTCTCCCTTGCACGTCTGTCAATTCCTCTGGAGTTATGCTATGATGCCCGCGCTCGAGCAGTTGTGCAACGAACGAATCATATGTGATGCCGAGGTCATGGTACGACAAATCGAATCGATAGACAAAGGCCATGATGAGGACAAGGATTGCTCCAAACTCGTCATATACAGGCTGGTATTCACCTGAGTGCGTCAGCAAAAAGATCATGATCACTAAAGATTTGTTTACCTTGGTCTCCTTCGTATCGCCACTCATCGAGGAACTGACACAGTGGTCTAAGAATGCTAGCCGGTGAAGTAAACTGAAGCATGACGTCTAAAGCCTGTGGTTTTCGAGAGAGCAAGTTGCAAATTGTCTTGAGGTACATGGTCATCTGTGTCTCACAGAGGTGTGATATGAACTACAAAGCTATTAGCATGGACCTCCTCTAAACTCAGACCGTGAGTCCTACCTTTGTGACCGCGGCTACGATAGCTCCGGCGTTGCCATCTAGGTTCTCTAGCTCATCGATGAATAGGTTGACTTTCTCAAAATTGTCTTTACACTGACTGAGCAAGTGTTTCTTGAAATACTTCGTTTCCGGGGGTCCCTGCATTGGCGTCTCTCCAAGCAAGCGCTCAATGGCGTTGGCGGGAAGTAGTCCATGGAGGAGGCAAGCATTGAGGAAATCTTGGCGAACATCCGACAGAGCATTGTTACTTCCCATGATATCTTCAAATCCCTGAGAGAAGGCCGGAAAAGCATTCGGGTCTACGTGACTCAAAGCTGTGGTAATACATATTTCCGACGTCATGGGATAAATCGATGAGGTCAGCTGGGTTAGCAAAAGAGGGACCTTATTGACTAGAAAAGACTTTAGAGAGAACATGATCTGGCTTGATTCATTTCGATACATTGCATTGGCTAGGACATCAAAAGCGGCGGCTATCAAATCCGTAGCCATGTTTTGCGTATCAATCTGGACGAGTCAGTTATGGTACCAGTAGCTATACATTCCTTACTTACTTTGTGCCGGACATGCAAGTAGTTGATAATTATGTAGTCATCTGTTAGAGGTCGCGCAACAAGCTAACAGGGTCAGAGAGTGGCCATATTTCTCAGCTATGGGAAGAACTTACTAATGCATTGAGAAAGATATAAAGCCCTGCTCGCGTGTTGAGCAATGGCAAATCTATCACTCCTTCTAGTTGAAGGGCGGCGACTTCAAGCGCAGTACTTTCACTCGCATCTCCGTTACCATTCGCAAGTGACTTGTCGTGAAAATCGTGCTCTTTTTGGGAGAGTTCTAGCCGATTGGCGATCTGCAGTGAAGTTTGAGATAGAAAAGGTATGAAGGTAGATATTGATTGGGTAAAATATTTTCGGGTATCTGGTAATCAGGTGAGAACATGATCACACATTTTGGGGCCAGATGGTAAGGGAAGCTCCAATCGGAGTCAAAGCCATGCCCATGATGAGGAGTGGCCGCACATACCTTTGAGTTCATCCTTGGTCAGCACATCGAGTATTCTAATATTCTCAATTAGGCCCACGAGGAGCATGCCAAGCGCTTCGCGGACATTGATCGACTGTTGCTGGGGGTGTTGCTGGATGCCAGCCATGGCTTGGATCATTGAAGAACTGGTATGCGATGTAACCATGGACGCCATCCATGCCGACACAACGGCCACAGTTCGCGCAGCTTCAGCGTTGGAGACGGGTCGCTCGCCTGTTGAGAAAGCCTTGTGCAGACGGTGGAAGATGATCTCTTCCAGCTCTGGCGGATTGTTCCATCGTGACGAATCTTCCTTTGATTGCAGTGGACGATCTCTCGAATACTGATACGCTGCAGAGAGTACATCTGACGCGTCTAATTTTCTCAGCGCCAGCAAACGCTCAACGTAGATGATGACCCTCGGATCAAGGCTGCTCGCAGCAGCTGAGCGCGGCTTCAGTAAAAGGGCTGCGAGTTTTCGTCCGGGTAGAGGGGACTTTCCATAGAGTTGAGTGGCTGCGGCGTCGAACAAATCAGCGCGAATCCGGGTTTCAAGACATCGGTCCAGGAAGAGGGCCCACTCCTTGATTAGGGAGTCCATGATCCATGAGAGACGGACGCTAGAGGCGCCGTGTGAGTGTCGGCTGGTGTCGGTTGGTGGCTCCAGGTATTGGGGCGCGGTTGGTGAGTGTGAAAGAGACGAGGTGTGAGTGAATTCACCGAAGTAGGGAGGTTTCGTTGTCGATCCCTGGGCTTGGCGGGATGCACGGTGATGGGCGCTTGGACACCGACTCACAAAGGGCAACTCGAGTCCACTTCCGATGCACAGTTTGGTGCAGTTTTATGCTTTGTACAGCCTTTTTGGTGACGCCTTCGAACAGGGTAGCCTCTTTTAAGGAGCAAAGGCAGCCGCATGTTCCTTGCGCGCATTGAATAGCACGGTCGTACACGATCCATGGGTCATTCTGGCTGGACCCTAGCACGAGCCAAAAGGCTTGATGTAGCCCTATGTTGTCCCACGAAGTACGAGGCATTATTGCACTATGTGCTGGAATTACTCCATGCATGCGGCTGTGGCTTGTAGGTCGCACAAACAAACTTGGCAAATTGCTTTCTTTTTCTTCGTACTAGCGACCCATGCCGATCATTGCGGATGGCGACCTCTCTACCATTACGACGTAATTGTCCATCCGATGAAGGAAATTCCAAATAAACTAGGCAAAGCGGGCTACTATGCAGACCGGCCGCACAGGCACTTTCCAACGCCGTACGGATTCCGTGATACCATGCCATGCCTCCCCGACAGCCCGCGATTCAGCCCTAAGCAAACAACCGATTTCGACGCCATTCTCCAAGCCCAAAATCACGACTCGCGACGACTGGCTTCACGCGCCTGGTCTTCCACATCAGGCGCTCGGGGGCCCACCATCCAATCCTCCATAGCCAGCCACTGGCTCCACGTCTTCTCGGCGCCCTCGATTTCCGCTAGCTGGACGTCCTGAAGTGGCTTGAGGAAGGGAACCGATTCGTGCGGGGACATGTCGTACTGATATTTGACTTTAGCCCACCCAACACTCTTGGCCGCGAAAAGGTAGTTGCGGCGCTCGCATTCGTGTACGGGGCCGACGCCCTTTCTCCAGTCGTCGCCGAAGAAGCCATGCATGACGCCCTCTCTATCCATTCCTGTGATGACCAGGCGTCGGATGTAAGGGACAAGGGACACCCACACGGGGACCGGCTGGCCTCTGGTATTCATGACTGGGCCGGATCTTGGCCAGGGCATGTTGTACGATCCCGGGCCTGTTGCGTGAGGAAGGGGTCCGGTGGAGTTGATGATGGGGCTGGTGGACCATTGGAAAGGGAGGCAGATGTTGATGAGGGCGGCAACAGCCTGCACGCCATTGTCGTGCTGCGCGTGGTCGAGGAAGTACCGCTGGCAGCTCTGGTATGCGGGATGCCAGTCGAAGATGTCAAACTGCGGTGCGCCTGATGGGTTTGGAACCGAGCTCGACTCCCCAGACGAGGAGCTGGCGGCGCCGGTGAATGGGGGGCCTCTTGCGTGGAAAGTGGGGTAGCCTTGTGGAAAAGCGGATGTAAAGGGGCTGGTCATGATGGCAAGAATGGCCTCTTGAAGGAGTGGACTGCATGGACGAGTGATGTTAGCAACCGTGGTTGGCCGTGGCGGAGAACGGACAGCTTAAGCAGCTTTGGACTGACCTGGCTGGTGGAGTGGTTGCCCGGAGCAGCGCCGATAGGAATATGATGAGGCTCTGTGGGACTAAAATGGCGAAGTGGGTTCAGATGACGGCAAGCATGTGCACTCTGCTAAGCAGCGACGGGACGACGGCGACGAGAGCGGCGGCTGTTAATTGCAAGCGTTGGACGGGACGAGGGTATAGCGGAATTGCAGGTTTATATCTAGGCGACGCGCCTCGCGGAGAAGCAGCGATACATGAGCAGTGCAGGATCGGATCAGGGCGCGCCCAGGTGGCTTCGGGCGCCTCCTACAATGGTTTATTGAAACCCTGGTGAAGTTCACTGGACTCCCCAAATGATCCCTGGGCAAATCGAGTCGAGGCGCCTCGGTCCCCTGGCGATCTGCGCCGACGCACGCAATCTGGGCAGGTAGCGCTCGAGAGTGTGGCTTTGCGGTTCGCGGTGGGAACGGGGGGGGCAGATGCGGGCGCGGGCAGTCGTCGTCAACACGCGCGACGCACCAATGGCGGGAGCGATGGCAGAGCGTTTCAGCTTGTCTTTGTCTGCAGCGCGACGGCCTCTAGGGCTTTCGGTGAGGTATCTTGCCTTGCTTCCCCAGGCCCGGGAGCATGCGGTTCGCTTAGGTGCCGAGCGGCATCGACATTCGCGCGCCCCGAAGCACCACGGGCCTGGCCACGGCGACTGGCCGCAACGCCCTGGCGGAGGGACTCGGGGGGTTTGCTTTTGTCAGCCACGCGAACGCAGCGCGCGCAGCTGGGTGGCGCTCTCAGAACGTCTCTGTCCGTCGCCGGCCGGGTGGAATGGACAATGCGCCCGCGTCGTCAAGCGCGGCAAGCCCAAGGGGACTCCAGGGACGCCGGCTGCGGGCCAATAGTGTGGCGGGTTGCATGCGCCCCATGCAGGACCGTCTGTTCACGGTCATGGCTGGGGGTGTCGCTGGGACTGCTGGGGACTGCTGGGGACTGCTGGTGGCTGCTGGGGACTGCTGGTGGCTGCTGGGGACTGCTGGTGGCTGCTGCCACGGCATGGAGAGACGCTGGAGGATACCTCGCTCGGCGACCGCCCGCCACCCCCAGCCCAATGGGGCAGGCAATATCTCGCGCGCAGCTCATGGTGCTTGTGCAGACGACGTGAAACGCGTTGCCTCCAGCTGGACCGGGGCGCCGACGCTCGTAGCACAGCCATACCACAGTACATTGCCGCGTGCGGCGCAGGGTGAGGGCTGCACCCAATTTTGCCTCTCTCAGGGCTTACCGCTGCATCGGGTCCCTAGCCCTCGACGGCCTAGATAGCCGAGCATCTCCTGGCCCCGATGATTACAATACATGCCCGCCGACCGTGCCAGTCCATGCATCCTCCCTTCCCCATCCCCAACCACACGCCTTCAAGCTCGCCTATCTGCCCTCTTGCATTATCGGAGATCCTGCCGGCTACTCGACGGCGCCTGTCACCATGGCCCTCCAGCCCGTCTCCCTGGCCTCGCGCACTCAGGCACGTCCCGTCGCCGTCGTGCACCATGAATGCGAATGCGACCCAGTTGACCCATCCGCAGCTTCCCAATGGCCGGTCCATGCCCATGATTCATCTCGGCGTCTATCTGACGTCAGGCCATGAGACTTCGCAGGCGGTGCGCTTGGCCCTCGAGGTATGCTTCGGCCCACCGCCCCGTCCACATGTCGGTGATGTGAATTCATGTCCGTAGGCTGGCTATCGAGCAATCGACTCGGCCCAGATGTACGACAATGAAGCAGAGTGCGGACGCGCTATCCTGCACTTCCTAGCCAGTGAGGCGAATACGCAATCGCTCCAGCGTGAACACATTCATTTCACGTCCAAGCTGGCGTCCAATTCTGCATACGACACCGCTCGGAAGGCAATCAAGCGCTCCGTGCAAGAATGCGGCCTGGGCTACATTGACTTGTTTCTGCTGCATTCGCCGTACGGTGGCAAGAAAGCAAGACTGGAGAGCTGGAGAGCTGTGGAGGACGCAATCAACGACGGCGAGGTCAAGACTGGTGGAGTCTCCAATTACGGAGTCAAACATGCAAGTCCCGCTCTGTAGAATTGCCACTGCTAACTTCGGCGCCGTGGCGCATACGACATCTCAGCCTCATACTCCATGTTGTCGCCCCCGAGAACCACTCCAGGGACCTAGCGCAAGTGCTTGTGGCAGACACAGCAGCACTTGAGCAGAGCTAAGCCAGTCCTCGTCATCACTTGCCAACGTGGCTTGCCTGTTCTAGCAGTCCAACTATTCCCTCCAACGTGACAACATAGAGTATGAGATACCTGGACAATCGGTCTAGAGCATCTGCTTGGCCTACCTGTCTTGTCGTATGCGCCAGGTGCAGGAGCTGATGGCCCCCAAATGCTTCACACATACATACTGACTATCCCTGTTCAGCTAAAAGAGCTGCTGGCGTCCAACCCCAGGATCTCCCCAGCTGTCAACCAGATCGAAGTGCATCCCTTCAACACGAGAGCTGCCATTACGTCGTTTTGCAAGGAGAACGGCATTGTGGTGGAGGCGTACGCCCCACTCGTTCGGGCTCTACGAATGAAACACCCGACTATTGTTTCGCTCTCCAAGACGTATGCGTGCTCGCCGGGTCAGCTTTTGGTCCGGTGGAGTCTACAGCATGGTTACGTGCCTCTGCCCAAGAGCGTGAAAAAGGAGAGGATCGTCGAAAACGCAGATATTGGGGGCTTCTCCATTGAGGATGCGGACATGGAGAAGATGGACAGACTTGACGAGTATCTGGTGACCGGTGAGCTGTCCTCTTCCCCATCGCCCTCCCACCTCCCACCTCCTCCCACCTCTACCCACGCGAGCGACTTCGGTGCCCCGATATTTGCCTCAATGCTCTGGCTGCGCTGCTAACGGGTGATGTCGTAGACTGGGACCCGACCGACTGCCCATGAGCGGGCGCGGAGGGCAACGCACTCGGACGTGGGGGTGTGCGTGCAGCGACGGCAGTGGTGGAGAGAGCTTTTGCGAGCCTGGAATGGGCGATGGTTCGATGGCTTGGCAGGGCTGGAGGGCTGCGAGGGCTGCTGCCGGTGGCGCCGTGAGCAGACGCAGATAGAGAAAATTTTGACGGCTGGGCCGAAGCTGCGAAGGCTGAACTTGTGCCACACACACACCTCCGCGGCCAGCGCCGCGCGCGGGGTAGCAATGTGAACCTCCCACCTCGACCCTGGAAACGACGACGTAACAGCTCGTGCGGCCGATCTCGGAACCAGTCGGGATGACGGCGCGAAATTGTGAATCGGTTCCCTCGCCCGGCCTTCACCCGCGCGCACGTGACGGCTGCCCTCGCCGACGCCCGGCTGCCATTGGCCCAAAGTCCTTATCAGTATCCAGACACACACGCTTTGCATACCAGAAATCTGAAGATGCGCCTGTCCACCACTAACAGACGGTTCCGGCGCAAGCCATTGGGCGACGTGACGGTCCATCGACTGTCGCGGCGCAACTTTGTTTTCTCTCACTCCAAGCAGCCAGCAACCCCGCCAGCAGAGAGCGCGAGGACGCCTATTTAACACGCGCCCTCTCCTCCCCAACCTCCCCATTCTCTCCTACACCCTCTTCAACCTCGCAATTGAACAACACTCCTGCCCACTCGCACTCCATCTTTACCCCAACTGCCCCACCTCCTCTTCACAATGGCCGAACCCGAGTTTGAGCAGGCCAGGCGCGGTACGTGCCCTTCAATGGAGCCCTCCCACAGCTCCCCGTGCTGTTAGCATCATGGACCCAGCTAATGTAAGGCCAGAACTCGTCTCCACCCTCGAGAACTCGTCCATCTTCGAGAAGAACCCCGAGTACAAGAAGGCTCTCGAGGTCGCCTCCATCCCCGAGCGCATCATCCAGTTCCGCGTTGTCTGGGAGAACGACAAGGGCGAGTGCCAGGTCAACAAGGGATACCGCGTGCAGTTCAATTCCGCTCTCGGTCCCTACAAGGGCGGTCTCCGACTCCACCCGACCGTCAACCTCTCCATCCTCAAGTTCTTGGGCTTCGAGCAGATCTTCAAGAATGCTCTTACTGGCCGTGAGTCTTCGCCGAGGGCCAGCTTTGCCTATCCTTTTCAGCGCTAATGAATGTGGTTAGTCAACATGGGCGGCGGCAAGGGTGGCGCCGACTTCGACCCCAAGGGCAAGTCCGACAACGAGATCCGCAAGTTCTGCGTGTCCTTTATGAGGGAGCTCTGCAAGCACATCGGCCCCGACACGGACGTGCCGGCCGGCGACATCGGCGTGGGCGGACGTGAGATCGGCTACATGTTCGGCGCATACCGAGCGGCGCGGAACCAATGGGCGGGCGTGCTCACTGGCAAGGGTGGATCGTGGGGTGGAAGCTTGATCCGACCCGAGGCCACCGGCTATGGTCTAGTCTACGTACGCTACACCATTCGCACTCAACGTGAAGCGATGCTAACAAGCAACAGTATGTTGAGCACATGATCAAGTACGCCTCCGGAGGCAAGGAGTCCTTCGCCGGAAAGCGCGTCGCCATTTCCGGATCCGGCAACGTCGCTCAGTACGCTGCTCTCAAGGTCATCGAGCTCGGCGGCATCGTCATCTCCCTCTCCGACAGCAAGGGCGCCCTGATCGCCACCGACGACAAGGGCTTCACTCCTGAGCACATCAACAACATTGCAGCCCTCAAGCTCGAGCGCAAGGCTCTGACCGACCTCGAGAACCACACCTTCAAGTACATCGAGGGTGCGCGCCCCTGGAAGGAGGTCAGCAAGGTCGACATCGCTCTCCCATCCGCGACTCAAAACGAAGTGTCTGGCGAGGAGGCTCAGGCCCTGATCGACGCCGGCGCCAAGTTCATCGCCGAGGGCTCCAACATGGGCTGCACACAGGAGGCCATCGACGTTTTCGAGGCTCACCGCAAGGAGAAGAAGGGCGACGCCATCTGGTATGCCCCCGGCAAGGCTGCCAACGCTGGCGGTGTCGCCGTCTCCGGTCTCGAGATGGCCCAGAACTCTGCGCGCCTGAAGTGGACGACAGAGGAGGTCGACGAGAAGCTCAAGGGCATCATGAAGGCGTGCTACGAGAACTGCCTCGCCACCGCAAAGGAGTATGTCACTCCCGCCGAAGGCGAGTTCCCGTCGCTCGTGGCTGGTGCCAACATCGCTGGCTTCAAGAAGGTCGCTGCTGCCATGCAGGACCAGGGCGATTGGTGGTGAATGGCAAGCAGCTGAGCTGCGGCACGTGCGAGAATTACTTACTTGATACCTTTAGCGAAACGGATGGACGGACGGACGGACGGATTATTGACCTTCACTTTACATTCTGGCATGCGAATTTGGGATGGTGCGAGAGAGAGATCATACTGTATATACTAGATACCAATGCCCTTTCGAATAAATGAATGGATGGATTACGACGACATAAAACAATTGCTCCGAAAAACTCCGTGCTTGGCCTCACCACTCGCTTCCTCTGGCTGTACACACGCCGCTCACGCATGCTTCGTTGCCCCTCTAGGAACAGCATCCGCCGCCGCCGCCGCCGCCGCCCCTCGCCAAGTGCCCCACCGTGAGAAAAACCCACGATATGACCAAATTCAACCGCTCATAGAACGACCCGCACGCGCCAATGCACGCCAGGCGGCGGGCACCCGATGCTTGCGCGCAGCAATCCCATCGAGTAACAGCAACGCTAAATTCCCCGCCTTGGCTCCGCCGCGCAAGGCACTACCTACATACAGTATGTACTACATACCCCCCAACCCCCCATCCTACATACATATATACGCTCCAGGGGATATACTTGCCGGACACGCGACATGGTGGCGGACGGGCGGGCCGGGGCCAGAGCCCAGGGCCGCGTTCAGGTGCATCGGCACACTTTTTTTGATTGGCGGTGGGTTCGGGCTTGGGATGCGGAGGGAGGGGTGGGGAGGAGGGGGTGTTGTGTGTAGGGGGGTTTACGTGGGCATGGCTTTTTGTGCGGCTCCTGGGGGGAGGGTGGTGTGGGTGCAGGGTGGTACTGCTGAGCAGCATCGTCTAGACTGGATCTTCACGGCGTGGGCCCCGCTCCCCAGCCCTCTACTCTGTTCTCGCGCAGACTATGCTCCCGGCTTGAGAGTACAGAGACAAGGTTTCTCGATCGCAAGGCCCGTGGATGAACGACATATGAACCCTTCCCATGATGTGTTGTGTTACTATTGGGCAATAAAGAGGACTGCAAACGAGCAGACTAGTTCCTACAGATGGACTCGGGGTTGTGATTGACACAACTGGCTCCCCCCC
>MU002286.1:0-23914 GCA_010093585.1 Melanomma pulvis-pyrius CBS 109.77
GGAGGAGGAGGAGGAGGAGGAGGTGGTGGTGGTGGTGGTAGTGGTGGTGGTGATGGCATCGACTGACCTGCGACGCAAATAATTGAGCTCGGGCGCACGGGCCAAACGAGCCGACGGCGCTTACCTCAGCGGGGTGAATGTCTCCAGAATTGACCACCTTTCCGCTTGGGCCAGGGCGACCGCGGCGGTGCCCTTCTTCCCTACTTAGAGACCCGCGAAGCAACTCGACATCCCGGCGCCCCCTCCCGGCCCATGTCGCCGCACAGAGACGACCTCGGGCATGCAATCGACGCGGAGGCCCCTTCTGCGGCGGGTTGCGCCGTTGCTTCTGCCACTCCTACTATGCTTCGTGTGCTGGGCGACACCCGCACGTGGCATGACCGATGAGGCCATCTCCAACCTCCGCCAGGAAACTCGCGACATCTTCTACCATGGCTACGACAACTATATGCAGCACGCCTTCCCCGAGGACGAGCTGCGGCCACTCACCTGTACGCCTCTCACGCGAGACCGCCAGAACCCCGCCCACATCGAGGTCAACGACGTCCTGGGCAACTACTCTTTGACCCTAATCGACAGTCTGTCCACGCTCGCTATCCTCGCATCATCACCCCCGCCCGCCAAACGAGGGCGCAACAAGCCTCTGGATGATTTCCAGGACGGCATCCAGTTGTTGGTGGAATATTACGGAGATGGGACAGAGGGGCCGAGTGGCCAGGGGAAAAGAGCGCGGGGCTTTGATTTAGACAGCAAGGTGCAGGTCTTCGAGACCGTCATACGCGGTGTGGGAGGGCTGCTGAGCGCCCATCTGTTTGCCGCCGGAGACCTGCCCATTCGAGGATATGAGCCCAGGGTGCAAAAGAAGAAAGGTAAAGAAGGGCTATTCTGGCGCAATGGATTGGTCTATGATGGGCAACTGCTTCGCCTGGCCACAGATCTTGCTGAGCGACTGATGCCGGCCTTCTATACCCCGACTGGCCTGCCCTACCCTCGAGTGAACCTTCGCCACGGCGTACATTTCTACGCGAATTCGCCGTATAATAATGATCCCGAGCACGGCGAGTGCAAGAAGGACTCCAATGACAAAGGTGCCGAAATTACCGAGACCTGCAGTGCCGGTGCTGGAAGTCTCGTCCTGGAGTTTTCAACTCTGAGTCGGCTGACAGGTGACTCTCGTTTCGAGGTGGCTGCTAAACAGGCCTTTTGGGCCGTATGGCAGCGCAGGAGCACCATTGGATTGATCGGAGCTGGCATCGATGCCGAATCTGGTCAATGGGTTTCTCCGTACACAGGCATCGGAGCGGGCATCGACAGCTTCTTCGAGTACTCGCTCAAGTCGCACATTCTGCTGTCAGGGCTGCCGTACGACGTCGGAAATCCCGGTATTGACTCGCCTGATGCATTCCTCAAAGCTTGGCTGGACGCCCACGAGGGCATCAAGCGACATGTTTACCGCGGGGCAACCCACCAACATCCTCACTATATCCAAGTTGATCTATATACCGGAGCAATGCGCGCCTTCTGGATTGACAGTTTGAGTGCTTATTACCAGGGTCTTTTGACGCTCGCTGGAGAGCTTGACGAGGCAATTGAAACTCACCTACTCTACACTGCCCTCTGGACCAGGTACTCCGCAATGCCTGAAAGGTGGTCGACTGCAACTGGAAACATTGAAAGTGGCCTGCGTTGGTGGGGTGGCCGACCTGAATTTATTGAGTCGACCTGGTATCTGTATCGAGCGACAGAGGATCCATGGTATTTGCACGTTGGAGAGATGACCCTTCGAGACATTAAAAGACGATGCTGGACCAAATGTGGATGGGCTGGGCTTCAGGATGTACGCACTGGGGAACTAAGCGACCGCATGGAAAGCTTTTTCCTCGGAGAAACGGTCAAGTACCTATTTTTACTGTTTGACCCATCACATCCGCTGAATACCATGGATTCCCCAATTGTATTCACTACCGAAGGACATCCCTTGATTATACCAAAGCGTCTACGACCGTCGAAGCTTACTCGTAACAACGTTCCTGCTCCTGAATGGCAACCGGCCCCCGGAACATGTCCTCTCCCACCACCACCCGTACCATTCAGCATATCCGCCACAGCTGCTAGACCTGATATCTTTCACGCCGCGAGCCTCGCACGGTTACATCACATGCCAACTATCGACACTCTCGATTCGCCGCTCATTGAGTTCACGGCAGATCACCCAAGTATATCTATTTCGGACATTCAGTCTCCCTCGAACTACACCTATTACCCCTGGACCCTTCCTCTAGAGCTCATCCCCCACAATGCCACAAGTTCTAAGATGGCTATCCGCACTACATTCGACTTATCCTTTCCCAACCTGCCAAATACGCTCCAAAATAGCGGCTTGCAGCGAGTTCACGAAGGCATCCTGGTCAACTCAATGAGCGGTCTCCGGCTAGGGATGATTCGCGAGTCAGACTCGATGCCAGGAAAACAAGAAATGACGTTTGATGAGCAATTCCGCATCTACGCTATTTCTAACGTGGCCCTCGGCCGAGACGAAAAGGTTTACATGTCCCGATCCACCATCGAAAGCTTCAACCCACTTGATCCCTTCTTTACCCGTACACGAGATGCTCAGACGTTCGATTTGGTCATCGACGCGCCTTCTCTACCCGTCACAACGCCGTCATCCCGTGCGCTGACCGACCTCCTCGAGGACGCGTTGAGCGAGAACACAAATCTGTCGGATTTTGATATGGAGACATTCGAACTAGATGTTGATCCAGACACCTTAGCATCAGAACCTTCTTACCTCTCGTCGCTGCTTGCATCTCTACAGCATCTGCTTAATCCTCCATCGCCATCAACAACATTGCTATCCTCGTCGTCTTTCCCTATCAACCCAAAACAAGGACAAGACCCAGCTCAGACTGAACGCATCGCTGTCCCGGGCACACTCCCGACAGGACCGGGATCAGCCCCCTTGCCCGATGCGCCAGACCCAGAGCTCACATACAGTGCCTTGAATCCGTTGAGCTGGTCAAGCATATACATACATCCAACAAACCTCTGCGACGACCGCCTTCCTATCGAAATTCCTCGTTCCTATCAAATTATTGCTATACCCCGAGGCGGCTGCTCTTTTTCAGCCAAGCTGCACAACATCCCCGCCTTCCCGCCTGATAGCGCATCCCTCCAGCTCGTCATCATAGTATCGTATCCGGAGCATGAACAACCTCAATACGACTTCTCGGCGCGAGAGAAGACTTCCCAACCCGATATTGATGTAGTTGCAGAGGGGGGAGTGGACGAGAACAAACGCAACCACGGACAAGGAAAAGGAAGGATGAAGAAACATCGTGATCGAGACTCTGCAGTCCCCCCTTCTGAGCCTCCGCTAGATCAGCAAATCCATGCTCCCCAATCCCAAAGCTCAAGCTCCAAGATGTCGAACAAGAAGAAATCTACCACTCCGTCCGAGACTTTACCACAAGATGAAATCTTCAACGCCCTCGTCCAACCCCTCCTCGATGAATCCCAATTCACGCCCTCCGGGCTCCCGCGCCCGAATCCCATCCCGCTAATCATGGTGCGCGGTGGCGACGACACAATCGCGCTACTTAAACGAGCCAATGGCGTGGGCGTGAGGCGGCGCTATTATTTCCGTAGTCAGGGAGTCAGGATTGGGAATTTGATTGTGCTGTGAGGTGCCCTCGGGATATATGTACAGCGAGAAGCAGTGATGGAAGATTTTTACGAGGGGATGCTGAATGGGGAATGTGAATATGTACATGAAAATTCTTATCAGGTGTTGTTGGTCTCACGGTTCAGGCTCTAGAACCGCGTTCATTTTTTACTCTTTTGGGATAGAAACATCTGAGTGCGTAGACCGGGGAAAGATACCTTTTTGTTCAGCATAGCAGAGCGTAGCATTCTATTTTTTTTTAGCAATATTACCACTTCCCTTTCCTTCCCTCGCTGTGCTTTCGGTATCGTTTTGAAACTGTTAAGCTCTCGGTTTCTACCTCACTGTAGGGGAGTTTGCTACATAACACTTGGCATACACGTACAAATGTTTCATGGTTCTTCCCTCTAGTCTTTCTCTCGAGCGAACTCTTCCTGCCCTACTATCTTCCTCTCCCTCTCTCCCTCCTTACCTACCCCTCTCGCCTGTCCGCGCTAGTCCTAAGTTATGCACATTTCGGCAGGCATGAAGAATCACTGTCCAGACGTATGACCCAACCACTAGACAAAATAAAGATTAAATAAGCATCACTCCACATCCACAACAATACAAAAGCAGAAAGAACTTGTCTCCAAACTCCTCTCTCCCTTTTACTATTCCATTCTATTGACAAAGCAACCCATCTCCGCCAAATTTGCTGTTATCTTGCTTCAAAAGTTGGTGCCTATGCCAAAATATCCACGAGGGCCCCGGGAAACACACTGCTCGGAGTAGAACAGTCTGCTGGAATCTCCACCGCGACGTATGAGTCTCAATTTAGTGGTAGGTCCGATTTTGTAGCTAGAACTATATTCTTCCTCTCAGCACTGCCGTATCACTCATATCACTTGAGAAATTTTAGAAACTACACAATGGATTGGTCTAGAGCTAGGACTACGTAGCTACATCCGGCTCTCGGAAGCGGTGAACATTTCTCGCGGGGACTGGTATGAGTGAGTATTCGCCTTGATCCGTCTAATATGCCTTACGCAGACGTTTCCGGGGTAGCCATTTCATATTCCTCACTAGAAGGATGGATATTAATTTTTGACTAACGCCAAGAATTCCGAGTGCTTTGATGGAACTCGATTACCCGTTCCATTGCAACGAAGTATTGCCGCCCTAATTCCGATGGATGTGGTGAGAATGTGCATATGAATCATCTCCATTACCGCCGTACATTCCCATCATCGCCCTGCCATCCGCTTTGTTCGAACTCAAATTCGAGGCCATTCTATACTCCGACTCACCACTGTGGGCGCGGCTCCTTCGTGATCAGCCAGCCATCCGAACCGTGCACAAGCTGACAAGGGCGGTCCAGAGGGCAGTGCTTTATGACGTGGACCAGGCTGCAGCGCCATCGAGAACACGTGCTGTCGCTATCGATGCAGTTCCTGCACTTGGCGCCTGAGTCGCAGTTTAGATTCTTGACATAGCATTCAATGCAGCCGAATATCGTTGTTGGGAGCTTGACTTGGGCAGCCGGTACGGTTAAGTGGGCAGCTCCCCGGAGCGCTTTTCCGTTGTCCGACACTTTGTTGATAGTCGCCTGACTAAGCTCGAGACGTCTATTCATAATGCGGTTGTCGTTCTGGAGGCGGCTTGCTTCTGCAGTCTTTCCCTTTAGCTTCTCCTTGAGATCATCAATCATATCCTGGGACGGTGCATTCTTGTGCATTTTCCTGAGCTCGCTCGTAAGTTCGTCATTCGCAGCCATCAGGCTCTCAATCTTCTGGATTTGGTCGAGAGACTCCTCCTTCAGTGCTGAGAGCATCGTTAACTCCTTCAAACCGCTAGCATACTCGTGGGTGATCTTCTGAGTCTGCAAAAATGTGTCTTCAAAGCCCTGAACGCGCGTTGCCGAAACAGGCTGGTTGCTCATCTGATTCTCGAGACTGGTCTTCAAGTCGGCAATCTCCCTATCGCGTTTGGTTATTTCTTCTACGAATCCTTTGATTCGTCCATCGCGCTGCTTATCGTTCTCGCGCGTATTGGCTAGGACGTTTTGCATGGCCTGAATATCAGTCTCCATCTTAGACAGATCACGGTCTCTCTGAATGAGGGTTGCGCCCATGGTTGACTTTTGTAATTTGTAGGCCTCAATCTGACCATAGAGCTTCCGGATCTTCTCACTCTCGGTGCTGGTGAGCCTGGTGACTTCGCGTTGGAGATTTCCGACCTGATCTTGAAGATCTTGGATCACTTGCATCTCTTGCAAGCCTTCTTTAAAGACTGTAGGAGGATTGGTGATCTTCAGTCTTAGGTTCTTATTCTCCTGTCGTAGTTGCTCTATCTCCTTTTGAGAAATTTCTTTGTCCTTGAGAAATTGAGTCTTCTCCCGGGAGGATGTCTTGATCGCTACACTCAAAGAATCGTAGACATCCTGAGTAAGTCGCACGATAGGTACAGATCCTTCCCTGGGCGAAGAGGCCGAGACTGAAACGCAATTAGCGAAGGAAGCCTGCGAGCGAGGAGAAATGAGACCATGTGAATGGGCAGTGTAAAGGGTGTCGCCATTAGACACATCGTTCAGATGCCCGTCGGTAATGCTGTGTGAGACAGCGTTTTCCAGGTCCCCCGAGACACCGTTCGCCACATAATTTGATAGACTATTCGAAAAGTCGTATGATGTGTCGTCTCGGGCAGGTCGTGGAGAAGATTCGTTCTCATCATCATCGGTGGCTGACATGATCTCGGAACAGAGGCTTTCTAGCTTGCAGAGCTTCCCTGTGTTGTAGCTGCGAGAACTAAGGTGAGGCTGCGGCGCTATAATATCTCTGTTGTACGCAGATATACCATATATATCGGATTGACCATTCTTTGGTTCTTGCACGCGGTAGGCCTGGTCCTGTGCCAGGAGCCTCATGTTTGTAGATGGTAGGAGACGACACCCTTCGTTCTCGTAGCCTCGCATGTAGCTATCAATATCAGTGACTTGATTAAGCACAGCGGGTTCCATCTTGAGGGCGGCGGGCCTATTCCTAGCACCGTTGGTGCCTACAGGGCGAAGCGGCGTCGGTCCTACTGCGGGTGCATAGACTCCAGTCTTACCATTGGTGATTAGCTTGGAAGAGAGTATAGAAGAGCGCGGAGTGAAGTCTTTCGCATGCACGATTGGCAGCAGGTCCGCGAAACTATCGTGGTCCGCGGGTTTGGGACGCGAAGATGCACCCATGCCGATGCGGTTGGCCTTGGGAAGGGTCTTCTTGGTCATAGCCGGAGTGAGGTCGCCGTTCAAGCTAGCGAAGCTGATCGAGTCGTCACCTGCGTTTACGAGGTCAGTGAAATTGGTCTTGATATACGCAGACTACGACTATCGCTCGGTTGCAGAATGTAGAAACTTACAGTTACCCATGGTGAAGCGCGCCTCAGATGCGATTCGGTGGGGTGCTAGACGGCAGCCAGCTCCAACGCTTGCCTACAAACAAAATGAAGCAGAAGTTGTAGCTAATAGAGTTGGTCATGTAGAGGGCGAGGCGGGTGAGAGAAAAGCTGTGAAGGGACAGAGGTAGCTGCCAAAACAACAGCGCCAAGACTGTTCACGATGGAAGGCACGTAAGCTCGCGAGGAGAAATCGTGAGTGAAGGCGACTTGAGCCCTGAGATTTAAGCTCCCAAGCAATGACGTGCTCGGGCGTCGCTGTACCTATCTAGTGATGAACACTGCCCAAGAGCAGGCAAAAGAAGATATACTACCCTGTTGCAAGATTAATACTCGCTAGCAACAGGATGATGGCCGAGCCAGACTCAGAGCCTTTGACAACAGACTCCGTCAGCATTCGGCTAGGATGTTAAAAGACGCGAGCAAGCAGGGTAAACTCGAAAACACGCCCGTTGGAGTAATTAATATAGAATAAGGAGGCAGTTAAATCGTTGATTCGCTAACGAAAGAGCGCATCAAGATCATGGGAATTATACCCTTCCACTATATCCTCATGTATAGCAATAGACAGCCATTGTACTTGTCACGAGCAAACATGTCAAGACGACCTTGTGAATTCCAGTTACATGCACTAGCGGTGCCCAATGTCCGCAGCGATGAACTATCTTCCAAACCTCTTCAACTCCCACATGCGAAGAGGCGGAAACACTATTGCCGCCCAGGCAAAGCCAACATAGTTCCCCATCTAATCAGGCAGTCAGCTAACATCGCTATGAACTTCACCAGCAAGTCTCAACTCACATCAGCGCCATACTCCCCAACAAGCTTCGCAATTGGTCCGATATACCAAACCTGTGCCATGCACAGAATAGCACCGACCCAGCCAACTAGAAAAGCGACGAGAGCCGCAATACCCAGTGGTAGTTTCTTCTGCTCGTTCCAGACAAGCCAATTGAAGCCAGTCTTCCAGCGGAATATGAAATGCTCTTCGAGAGTAATGGCAATCCATATGGATACCCAGTACCCCATCAGTGCGAGGAAGTTAGTGAATATTTCCGCCAGATGACCACGGCCGGCAAGAGCACAGACGGTATAGATGACTACACCAACCGTATTCCAAATTACTCGGGGTACTGTGGCTGCCCATCGACCAAGAATCTGAGCGTCAATGCCAGAGGAGTACCTAATGACTTGATTAACCATGTCATAGTGTATGCGGGCAAGGAAGACATACGTAGGGGGGATGAGGTTTGCCACTAAACCTAGGGCCACAATGACACCGCAGAAGCTACCAAAGCTCCCCAAGGGTCTGAAGCCCTCTACGATAAGCGCACCTTGAGAAACATGGTAAGCGTCTTCCCAGGCCGAATTCGCCATCATTCCCGATGCAAGACCTATCCCAAGAAGGAAGGCAAAGGTGAAACTCAAGGAAAGCCCTATCATGGTGACACTAAATATCTTCCATCTCGGCGTGAACTCTGGATAGTAGACGAAGTAATCCGCTGCTCCACCACTATATGTGATAGCTGCTGCTAGATTGAGCCCAAAAAAGGAAAGGCGATTTCCCGCAAGTGTCGCAGGGTCGCCCTCGGAGACTGAAGATACGTTGAAATTTGGTCCGGCAACCCCAGCTAGAATGCATAGAACAACGAGTTGGGGTAACCAGGCGTATCGCTCGTAATAGTGGAAGATTTGATATCCAAAGGTAGTGATTCCCCATGTTATGAGGGCAACAACCACAATTCCGACTGCGACAGACATGTCGCTAGTCGAGACGGCCGAGAGGATCTGGCCGGCAACTACGCAATCGATCAGGCAGTATCCCAAAAGCACAATAATGTTTAAAATAACGACGAGTTTCGACGGCCACCAGCCCATGATATAACTAGACGAGTTAGCGGAACAAGTCAGGGTTTCTGGTATCTCACTGACCGAGCAAATATCATGGTTCTGTTTCCACTTTTGGGACCGAAGGTCGCGATGAATGCCACAGAAAGACACCCAACGAGCATGCCGAATACAGCGCAGAGGCTCGAGTCTAGAAATCCCAAGCCAAAAACAGCTGGCCCAAGCATTCCTAGCGTGATGTTGTTCGCTGCTAGATTGATAGAGAACCACAGAATAGCGATCTGAGTGTATCCCAACGAGCGAAGATCATGGCGCTCGTCCGGCTCCACGCGCTGGATGCCGCGCGCCTCCAAATTGTATGCCACGAGCTGCTGCTCAAAGCTCTTCCATTGCACTTGCACCTTCCCGCCAAAGGTCTTAGGATTCGTTGCTACGCCCGTCTCACTGGTGGGCAAGCCATCGTCATTCGGCGCGAGAACCATGCGCGAGGTCTTCTCACCGTTGGAGGGAGAGCGCTGGGCGTCGGATTCCATTGTAATCGAAACCTGGACATATCAGCAGCGACTTTCGAGCTGGAAGCAATGCATGAGGTCCTTTCGCAGGTATTGCCCTGATCAAGTTCGACCGTATTTCTCAGATCGCCAGCCAGCTCCATGTGCGACGCAACCAGAGGCTTGGTGGGTTGCACAGAGAGCTAGATGACGAACACCGGTGTCATGCTTTGCTACTAGAAATACCTTGATCGAGACGCGTTCTGCTACTCAGCTGCATGTTGGATCGTTGTCGTACTTGAGAGAGGCAGATCAAGCTGAAATGCAACTATATAGTCTGATCGCTGTTGTTCGTGAGAAAGGAGGAGATGAAAGATCTGTCTGAGCGATGAGATGAGGATCAATTGATACGATCAAGACGAGGGAGCGCTGCAGAATCTTTATCAGCGGGCTATAGCTCGACAGACCTCAAACTGCATAGCGCCAAAAAATCGAAAGGTACCCCGCACTCGTGCCATCGCAGAATTCTCGTGATGATGATGAAGACACGGGATCACGGCTGTCATGTTCGATACGTTACGTCTGTACATGATTAGAGCCTCGGAAACAATGCAGGAACCATTCAGCTCGAGCGCGAGTGGAGCTCACCAAATGCCAAGCTGTTGCAAGGGCTGTCGTCATCGAGCCTCGGAAGCTTACACGCTTCACCAACTCACGACAACGATTCATCTGCCGGCGGTCTGCTTCAACCGCCCTCATTTAGGGTATACACTCCATATTGATTCTAGCTAACTTCACATGCATCCCTTCTGAAGTTGCCAGCCTCATGCTTATCAACGCCTTCGCGCCGTCATTCACGTATCGCCTCGTACATCCATTCCAGCAAGTCCACGCGGCATCTCATCTCCTTCTCTTCTTATCTCATCCCCACGTCCATCATTTCTCTAATACACGCGCGTTCCCGCTCAATGCCTGTTCGGAACTATCACGGCGGCGCGGTTACAGCATGGAGCTGCTCCATTCTACCTAGCGCCAAGAACCACTTTCCCCGGCTTATCATGATACCCGCCAGCTTGGGAACGTTGGCCTTGGTCACGGATTGTACACCCCCCCTCCATGAACGGGCTGGATAGCGTGTGCCACGCACTGACCGTTTAGAGATCTTTTGTATGAAAGATTGCCCCTGCCAGTAAAGCGCGCTATCCAGCCCGTTCATGGAAGGGGGGTGTACCTGCGAGGAGACGTCAATATCCGTGGTGGCTATTTAGATTGCAGCATTCGCCTCGGTCAACTTTCTTTCAACGTCGCTCTTTGCCCTCGATCAAGTCAAAATCACCGCTCGCTATGCTCTATAAACACGTCTTTTTGTCAGCACTCTGGTCATGCAGAGCCCTCGCAGCACCCACGTTCCCAACGCGAGGATACAACAGCACGTGTCGGAAGACTAGCGTTGCTATCTTGTGTGTAGATTTGGGCATGACCCTAAAGAAGGAATACTGACAGTGATTAAGAGGTGGAGGTGTTGCCGGAATCACAGCTGCTGTATGTGCCCGCTTACCATTGAGTACCATCTCGGTCTGACTTGGTATCACAGCAAGCTCTGTCAAATCAGTCAATAACAGACTTTCTAATCATCGAGTATAATGGAGACATTGGCGGCCGAATGGCTCACACCAACTTTGGAAAGGATGCAGATGAGAATCCGTACGTCGTTGAATTGGGAGCCAATTGGGTAAGTCGATGTTTGATCTTTCATTACTATGAAAAATTACTAATATTTGCATCAGGTCCAAGGGCTGGGGGTTGAAGGCGGACCGGAGAACCCAATCTGGACGTTCGCCAAGCAATATGACATAGCCAACACGTACTCGGATTACGATTCCATTCTCACGTACAATGAGACTGGGGCGGTTAACTACACAGTTCTACTCGATGATTTCGAAGACGCGTGGAGTATATTCGAGCAAAATGCAGGTACCCTTCTCTCTGAAAATCTTCAAGATCAGAACATGCGCGCGGCCGTCAGCCTAGCGGGCTGGAAGCCAAAGAAGAACATGGCAGCACAAGCAGTGGAATGGTGGGAGTGGGATTGGGAGACATCCTACTCGCCCGAAGAGTCGTCATTCATCTTCGGTATCACTGGCTACAATCTCACATTCTACCAATTCTCCGAGGAGAACAACTTTGTTGTCGATCAGCGCGGTTTCAATACTCTTCTGAAGGGTGTCGCATCGACCTTCCTCCAACCAAACGACAGGCGCCTACTACTAAATACCATCGTCACGGACATCGAGTACTCCAGCAATGGGGTTATTATCACCATGGAAGACGGGAGCTGTGTGCAAGCCGACTACGCAATCTGCACGTTTTCCCTCGGCGTTCTGCAGAACGAAGTCGTAACCTTCGAGCCTGAGCTCCCAGACTGGAAGGAAACCTCCATCGCTACCTTCCAGATGGGGACATATACCAAGATCTTCCTGCAATTCAACGAAACATTCTGGGACCCAGACACCCAGTTCTTCCTTTATGCATCCCCCACAGAACGCGGATACTATCCCGTTTGGCAATCCTTGTCTACCGAAGGCTTCATCCCCGGTTCTAACATCATCTTTGCTACGGTAGTAGGTCGCGAATCATACCGCATCGAAGCCCAGGACGACGAAACAACAAAAGCAGAATTAATGGAAGTCCTCCGCGAAATGTTCCCAGACGTGGATGTTCCCGAGCCAATCGCATTCATGTATCCCCGCTGGAGCCTTGAGCCCTGGTCTTTTGGTAGCTACTCCAACTGGCCACCGGGCACAACGCTCGAAGCGCACCAGAACCTACGTGCGAACGTGGAGAGGCTGTACTTTGCGGGCGAACATACGTCGGCTGCATACTACGGCTTTCTGCACGGTGCATGGTTCGAGGGTCGCGAGGCTGGGGAACGTATTGCGGGGCAGATTACCAGAGATTGTGTTAATGCAGCGTCTGGATGTGGTAACTATACGAACTATGAGGTGCTACAGGGGACTACTACTTTGGAGGAATACAACGCCTTTAATGGGTTGGAGGTGAGCCCATTTTTTAACGTTGATGAATCGTAGGTCGAACGATATGAATGTTTTCCTTTCGGGGCTCAGTGTAGAGCGGCGGCTCGTCTCGAAGTGTGTATAGTTAGAGATCACAGAATCTACCATCATAATACAACTCTTCACTTTTAGGCCAGTCCGGCTTCCTCTTTGTTGAAAAGTGTTCAGAGCAGTTGCTTTTCCGGATGGCTTCGCTCTACCATCCACCTAACTCCAACAATCCACCCTTTTCTTCATAGGTAAGGGTATCAGATACATATTCCTTTCCTAGCATCTAGTCCGGTCTCTGTCATCCATCCACATCCCGCGTCCAAACTTGCTCGTCCCTTCCATGGAACACAGAAACAACACTAGTCGTACGGCGAAATTCGGAGATCGTGTGCGCTGGATTATACGGTGCTCGATAAGTATCCCTGGGTGACACTGGATACTGGTAAGGGCTGCTCACAGTCCGATTCTCCGTGTTCATTTCGACGTCTTCGTTTTCTTTTCGCATCTTAGATGAATGATGAGCAAAATTTCCTTCTAGTGGAAAGGATTGGACATAACTCGAGTCCGGCTTCTTCTCTTCCGAGCTCCCATCATGTGAGGATGGCGACGAGCAGTGATGGGCCTCTGATGACGATGGTGGTGATGACCTCGATTGAAGGACTCATTATGAGTACTGTGTGAGTGGTGTAAATTGTTTCTGCGAATGGAAGTTGTGTGTGTCCTGATAAAAATTGTATGTGTATATGGTTCTCGTTCGTGAAAGAGTAAGAGAGCTAATTCCACTGTAAAAAGCTCCCCCCACCACCCCAAAAGAAATCTCATAGCCTATAGATATGTAAGAAGGCTACTCTATGCGGAAGATTGGAGTGTATCAAAGATTAGATCTTGTTGTTCTTTTATCGTACTTATATCATTGTGTTCGGGTGAACTCCCACCAGCCGAGAAGTCAAAATGTTGTGAGATGTCGAGAGCTTCCGTGCCGTCGCGTGAGTGGTCAAAATAACAGAGCCTCCGTGATGCTAATAGATGAGCTAGGAAAGTGAAGCGATGCCCCTGATAGGCTGTGTGGTTTTGTCTCGCGTTCATATCCTTAGCTAATAAGCAACTAAAACAAGCTCATCGGTATACTCTTTATGTGCAAAGGTCATCTCTAGGGCCGCGAACAGCTAGAGAGAGACCTACAGCCTTATCATGCCATGAATTCAATGGCTTCCATCGCCCGTGAACTAACATTTTGCATCTCTATATCTCAAGGGAGCTATAACATCTTCAAGCTAAACACAATTTAGAGATGACGTCAAAAGTCCTATACACTTCAAAACCAGAAAGAGGAAGCTTAGTGCAGGCCGCCTTTTTGAAAGTCCAGCTAGTCGCGTTCGAACGCGATTGGCTCCACCAAGGATGTACACCGCTAGAAATCATAACTCCACCTCAAATCATCTAGGCATATATGTCTTGAAAAACTCCGCCATGCTGTGATATTACGGTATCTATCTATCTAACTCATTCATAACCCGTTTTGCATTTCATAAGGAAGGCCGCTCTCCCATATCATAGCATCAAAGACATCGCTGCTCTTCTACATACTACATCCAGCAATACTTCCTGTCCCGACCTCAAATATTTCAATAGCCTATACTCCTGCCTCTCCCTCCATCTTCCCCTCTTTAGTTTCTCTATTGTTGCTCACTCAAGTCTTGTGTCCATATCTGCATGTTTTACCCATCTTGGAAGACAGACACAATGCTCATTATCAGCCTCTAAGTGCCATAGAACGAGAATGGGAAGTTCAATATTTCGGAAGCCGGAGTAGGATATTGATATGGAGGAAGGAGATTATTATCATTTGAGTGTCTTCCAGTCCCGAGTTCAACGTCGTGAGCATCTGAAATGGCCAGTCAAAAGAGTGAAGCCAGGAATAGGGAGTGGAGCATTATAGAGCAAGACCAGAAGGGAACAAGGAGAGGAGTGAGGAATGGTGAGCTAGATTTAGGGGCGAGGGCTAGGGCGGAGTGACTATCCGAGAGAAGGCAGGGTACCTCGTGTCCGCGTTCTCCGAGATTCCAGCCGGGTGAAAACTACGATGAAGAGAGAAGGGCCATTTATTATGAGGGTTGCTATGACTTCGATGGAAGGATTCGTTATTGAAGGTCTGAAGTAGTTTGGAAGGTTCGATGGGGGAGCGTGAGAGGATTTGTGATAGAGGTCGAAGGATAGCCAAGACCGAGTAACTAGATAATTGTTCTCGGGCAACATCAATATTCCGATCGTTTGAAGATTATAGATTCCACCTCTATGTACCAGCACCTATGTATGCTTTCCTGGTGGCGAGAGATTAATGTTGATCGTATCCACCTTCTGTGTCCCGTAACACCTTCCCATACAAGTGAGAAGCAAGCTCCGCTCGTTCCATCAATGACTTTGCCAGTAGGGTAACTTACATTTTTGCCTTCATACAAGCTGCCGTTACTTAGATCAAATGTGCAACAGGGTTAGCATGTGCAACATACCCAGTAGCTTGTTCAATAGTCTGGAATAATCTCTGTGACCATCCCCACGTAACAGGAACACTAGCACAGAGTGCCTTTCAAGAAACTGCTCTGATTACTTTTAAATGCGGAGAACGTCTATTTTCAGCCTAAAGAATTTGATATAAAAGATTAGAGCTTCCTCAGTGGAAACGTTGCTTCCAGCGCAAAGAGTTTATGGCTCTCTAGAATCACAGATTCTGCACTTGGCGATACCTTCGAATTTCGTTGAACGGTCGCTCTTACGCCTTCTAACTAGGTGCAAAGTTGCCGAAGAGAGGGAAGTAAATACATAAGGGACTACACGGGTCTTGTAAGAGAGGGCTGCCCTAATTTCCTCCATCGAGGTCTTCCAGAAATATGGAACCACCAAAAAATCGATCCACATTCTTGTTACTGTACATATATTATTTTTTGGTAACAACAAGAATACAAAAATAGCAGAAAGTATCATGGGTAAGATTCGCTACTACATCAAGACATGGGTTGTGGGTTCGAGTGATGCAACCGAGAGATTTGACTTATAATTTCCACCCCAAATTAAAAAAAAAGAATCTTCGTGGGGTTTCCTCCACCGCTTACGAGTGGAACACCAATTTTTTGCAATTTTTAACGGTATCTATGCATTCTTTGCATTCTTTTGCCTTTATTTGCATTCATTGTGAGGGGGAGGCGGAGGGATTTCTTCTTTTAAAGCCAGTTAGCACTCTATAGAGGGTTATGCAGGCTATAATATTATAACAACTATTAACAAATCACCGCCTGTCAATGCTACACCGAGCATTTGAGTTGGTATAAACCAGTCCAAGTTCAACGACTCTGATCACATTGCAATACCACTCGTTAGTCACGGGGAGGGTTGCTAGCTATTTGATAGAGTTTCTATAGGAGAAACTCAATCACCACACTAACCCCCCGTGTTGTTTCTCAGCACCGACATCTGAGAGCGTTTCAATGAACCAATCCGAATGATTTTGTACTCAATCCACCGCGTGCACCGCTTCTATGGGCCGAGAGCTTGAGCCCGTCTTTCTTTCCACGAAGAGGAACGAGGCAGAAAACAAGCGGCACGTATAATTGGCCGGCTTTTCTCTATTCTACCAAAGCTTTGGAGAACCGGCATCAATCAATATATGCTACATTACTTATAGTAGAAGCACTTCCGAAACAGAGGTTGACATTCCTATGTAAATACTTAATCATGGCTGATGGTAGGATCCCAGGCGCAAGGTTCATATACCCCAGTGTCCAGACTCTTCATGTCGGCCTCGGAGAGCTCGAAGTCGTAGATCTGAGCGTTCTCCTCGATGCGGGATTTTGTGACTGACTTGGGGAGCGGCACGAAGCCCTACGTGAAAAGTCAGTAAAAAGGAAGAAACAGAAAAGACAGACAAGGTTGAACTATGCGGGGTGTGCGTGCGTACCTTTTGCAGACTCCACCTCAGGAGAATCTGAGCACTCGTCTTCCCATACTTCTTCGCCAACGGAACCAGCAACGGATCCTCAGCCTTGGTGTTCCTCACAAGCGGCGAGTACGCTTGGAGAATGACGCCCCTCTTCTCGCACCACTCGGCGATATCCTTCCTCGCCAGCCACGGATGTAGCTCGATCTGATTGACACTCAGCACGCCTCCCTTGCCACCCCCCTCTTTCTCATCCGTGCTCTTGATATGCGCCTCCAGCTCGTCGAGATGGTGCACTCCGTAATTCGACACCCCAATCGATCTGATCTTCCCGGCCTGCACGCCCTCCGCAAGCGCCTTCCACGCGCCAATGCGGTTCTCCTTCCCGCCGTACGGCGCATGCAGCAAATACAGATCGATGTACTCGAACCCTGTGATCTTGAGCGTGTTCTCAATATGCAGTTTGGTGTTGCTGTAGTTCATGTCTTTCGGCGGCACCTTGGTCGTGAAGAACACGTCCTCGCGAGGGACTCCCGATTTCTTGATGCCGTCGGCGGAGGCCGCTTCGTTGCGGTAGGCTACGGCTGAGTCCACGTGCCGGTATCCGACTTTGATCGAGTGCTGGACCACATCCGAGGCCTCGTCGGCGGGCGTTTGGTAAACGCCAAACCCTAAGACGGGGATCTCGTAGCCCGAGGGCATGCGGTATTTGGAGTTGAGGGTGAGCGCTGCCATGGCGTGAGATGTTGCGTGTAGTAGTCGGCGTGGGGAGAAGCTTGGAGCGAGGTGTTTGTGTAGATGCGAGACCCTGTTGAGAGCGGTTTGCATAGGTAGTAGCAGGGAGGTTGCTTTGCTGGCTGGCTTGAAAGACGCTATTGTCACTTGTATGTGGCAATGGTGAGTATTTGAAAGAATTCGGAGTTATCAAGACCCGAATCTCTCAATCGTGATTAGTTCTAAGCAGCAAAAGGATGACTTTGTTGTCGTAATTACTCTTAAATCCGATTAATGTCGTCAGCTGCCCTGCGTTATCGATAAGAATCCCGCTAGTCTGTTTTGGGGGGCTTTCTTTGTCGGGGCAACTTTCATCTCAACATCAAAGGTCCGTCGCAACTTCATCTCGTGATTCATATCTTCGGGCAGTGTCAAATGCTATCTACATGCGCCAGCTTGACTCTCCGCGCCTTCAAGAAGATTGTACCCATCATGTGGAACCCTCGCCTAGCCCTGCAGCAAAACTAGAAAGAGTCTTGAAGAAGTGCCAGAAACGTGTATGCGCTCAATCCAGGGGCCTTTACCAATATCGCAATACCAATAATCAATATTACTAGTTGGATCTCGTACTTGAGGACCTCCCCTATAGAGCCATGTCTCATTCGAAAGGGCGGCCAGGAACCCCTGTAGTTCGCTCACGGACATTGCTCGCATGGCATCCAGACGCAAACTCATCTTCTTCTCCAATCCTTCCAGAAGCCCGCCTCTCAAGCTCAACACACGGTAGATTAAGAGAAAAAGAAAAGCATGCAAGGCACGGAACCCAAAAGACCGTACCTCCAGGGGTTCCCCAGCCTCAACGACGCGGAGCTTACATAGCACCCGTAGCTATCGGCCAGCCCACCCTGGAACCCGCCTACATTTCAGTTACGCTATCTGCCTGAATCCTACGACGAGTTACCCATGCTTGGCGGCGCGGCTCCTTGAGATCCCGACTGCACATGGGAAGCATGTGGCAGGTAAATAAACATGCAAGCACTCCTGTACGGATAGCGTTATGCCCGCACGAGGGTCCCTTCGCCTATCGAACCACGTCGCTCAACTCCGGGCCATGCTGTGAAGTCCCCGAGTTCTGCAGCGTCTCCAAGACGTGTATGTCGGACCGGAAGTAAGTCGCGCGACCGACCGTGCCCGATTGACGTCGGCCGTTTCTTCATGCGAAACGACAGCCACTCATCCCATCTGTGCGTTTGTGATCATCCCGAACGGGCGGCACGTTCACCTTGGCATGTGGTCAGATTTGTTTTGTGCAAACTCGTGTGGGCGTTTGTTTCAGAACGGACGATCAACGACTTCGAGGTGACAGCGTTGAGCTAATTAGATGACGAGAGTGTGGGGCTTGTGTAATGCAAGGCCGTGAGGCATACTGCTGCGCCACGACGGCGTGTCTAAGGCGCAAGGACGGTTCATGCGTTTCTAAGCGGTTGAAACTTTCAGTGGCAGCCGTTAGCGAGACGATGGTGCTCCTTATAGGGAATGGTCTATTTTGGGTTATAGGTGAGATGAGAATCGTCACCTCTGGGCTTTGAATGTGGTAAGTTGGCGGACCGTCGGAACGATACGTCTACGCACGAATCAGGCATCAGTTCACTCACTCGAATGTCTCCATTTAGACGTTGATGGTGCTACTGGCATACCAGAACCACACCAGGTGATACCAATCCAAACATACATCCACGATCACCGAGTTTGACCAACAGACAGCCAAGCCCCAAGTTCGATGTCGAAGGATGCAGCCATCTTCATCCGTGATGAAGTGGCGATACCAAACCATCAATTTCGAACGCGAAAGCAGAGCCACGGGGATCATCGAAGCAAGGCTGCCATGCCCTGATGGTTCGTGCATCACGCATCCTGGATCAGAACCCAGACCTCAGGACAGTCGACGTCTGTCTCGCCATGAATCCCGAGCGAACGGAAAACGAGTGCAGTGAAAAGTATCCACTCACCGCAAATGCAAGGCCCCTTTTGCTACTAGCTTCGCTAACCGCTGCGCCATCCCACAGACCGCTCGGATCCATCAACACTGACCTCTAGCATCGGCATCACGTCCCCCCCTCTCATATCCAGCACGTGACAACCGCTCTCAGACTCTTTTCTCGCCTTGGAAGGATCGTGAGCCCTCCCACGGAGAATTAGAACCAGCCGTCTCTTCCGCATCCGGACCGACCTAAACAGCCGTTATGCGGAGGGCAGATCCCGTACTCCTATTCTCATGTCACGCCTCCTGGGGACCCTTCGCTCCCGCAAAGCGCCGCCGGGACGCCACCGTGGGAAGGAACGATGTGGACGCGACCTAGCTAGGGATCGGGAGGATAGAGGGTACGTACTGCTTTGCTCGTTGGATGCTTGCCGGGTAAATCCAGCGCTACAGAGAGTCTAGACAGGTCAAGCGAAGAGACAGAAGGAGGAAACATCTGTGGCCGCAGTCGTGTGTAATGTGGGCGGAAAATGTTCCAGTATCACGGCCGCGAGGTCGGCGAGTTCGGGTTCTGTGATATGCAGGGCGATGGAGATGAGCAGCGGGAAGCATGAGGAAATTGATTGCCCTGCTGCGCGATGAGTTGCGTGAGGCTCAGTTCGGGATCAACGGCGTAGGCCCGCGGAAATTGGCGGATAGCAAACGAAGTGGCATTCAACATGGATGATCCCATTTGCCATCTGCCCATCGTGGAATTTGGAGCGGGCGCGTGGCACGACGAGCAAGCCCGCCATGCTAGATCTGGTGGCACAGACAGTGAGTGGCCCGGCTCAACCGCGGGCTGGCTTGATCTCGAAACGGAGACAAGGAGAAAAAAGCGGGCAGTGGAGCCTGAATGCTCTACTGTTTCCAAATCTGCACTGCATCAGTCGTGGTGGTGGTGGTGGTGTCTTGAGAAAAGTAATTCGACGAATGAGGTGCACGAAGGTGGCCGCACCAACACTCGAGATGACAGAAACTGTGCCGCCCCAGCCAATAACTCGAGGTAAGCTGCAGGCTGGTGGCCCGGATTGGTGGGGGATGGGGGCGGACGAGACGATATGGACTTGGTGCAGAAAGCGGGAGAGTTGAGGTGGAACTTGTCCAGTGATAGAGGCGGGCCGCCGTGAGAGACGCCATAGTCATCAGCTCAACGGTATATGCATGCGTGTGTGCTGGCAGCTCCTAAGCGCCATGATGAGGCGTGCGCAGGGTCAAGTTGGGCAAGCCATTTCCATTTTGTGTTTCGTTCCCTTCCAGTGCAAGACGTGTTCGTAGACAGGGGGCCTACACGCAAGTGTGGTACGTACAGCCCGACCGCAGCATGAGACTCTTTTCTGCTTCCGGGCTTCTCCAGCGCGTTCCAGGTGGGTCTGCACAGAATCCTTCTGGGCCCGGTCTAAGAAGCTTTCTGAAGGAAGAGAAGGATGCAGTCAGCCGCCATGATCCACGTGGCGCGCTCCTTCGAACGTTACGATACACGTATACTCATCAATGTCCGTAAAGAAGTCAAGGAGAGGGCCACTGTGGCCAATGATTTGGCGCATTGAATACAATCACAAGTGATCAACGTACAAATCAAATCAGATCAGATCATACCAAGCCGCTTGTTCACGGCATGCCGTTATGAAGGGAGGCTACGAAACGGCGACAATCGGAACCTGATTCCATCCGCATTGGATAATGTCTCAAAACGTGGCATTCGTTTCTGCGCCCAATCTACCTCAATGAAAGCCTGAAAAGTATAGATATCTGGAAAGGTGACGCGATTGGTGAAGACCGGCCCACTGCCGCAGATATCTCACGCTGCTATATGCAGTATGGAGGCAGATGGGGACCCTCGCGTGACAGAGGCCGCGAACAGCGGCAAACGCTTCACCGACAGTGGCTGTCTGGATCAAGACTGCATAATTCGAGATGCTAGTCAGACCTGCCATTCGGCACATCGCGAGCTGGTATTGGGAGACGCATGCAGTCAGCCACGTGAACCGATGCTCGTCGTCTCCATCACTGAAACTTGTTTTATCGTTCATTCGAGGCGCGCGGATGGATCGATAGCCTAGCTGAGCGGTTGCGGCCTCTTCTGGGGTGGAGGAGTGAGCACCTGCTGTGCTGTTTCCGAATAGATCCCAGCATCGCACCCACTGAGGGAAGTGGCGAGCGCTGGATAATACGGGTAGCCGTTGGGCCTAGCCCCACGACGCGGTAAAATGCCACGATCGGCAGACAGGACAGGACGAAAAGCATCAAAACGAGGAGAAATGGTTGGTATCGGGTATTTGTGATATTGGAGCTGTCTCTCAATTGAGGAGCAGCTGTGCCGCTTCCCTCCTTCTCCCCGACTGGCCTTGAAGCCGAAGCTGTACGCAGGTTTTACCCTCGCAGTACAGGAAAAGATAGGTCGATCTTATCCGGACCGCCCAAGCCAATAATGTGGCGGCCGACACCGGTTAACCCTGGTGAAGGGGAGAAATCTATGTACACGAAATGTAGGAGCTGAGTAAAGTAAGGAATAATGTGATACAAGGCTTCCGGGGTATGGTAAAACATAGCTGTAGATTGCGCCCAGGCAAGTGCAATCCTACTTTTGCGCCAGTACTCCTGAGCCGGCGGAGAGACGCTCTATCCGTGCGGCGATGAAAAAGAAAACCGAGCAAGAGGCACAAGGAAAAGGATGTCTGATCATGGAATGTGCAGATAAGGCATGAATGGGGCTTCGACGGGGCTCATGGTGTAGGGAGCGTACGATGGTGTCGAGTGGTGGTCGTACGTGGTGTACGGGGTTGGTCCAGGGTCTATCTCGGCCCATTTTCGAGCACATTGGCGAGCCGTCCACTTCTCTGCAGCGCCATACTCGAGCATCTGTCTGAATTAGAATGCGGCTAGAACCATGTCCAGTGAGAGTGCTTACCTTTTGGCTGATGATGTCGAATTTGCTCTGAACCCAGTACTCGTGGGCCATTCGTAGCGCCCTGATATCCGTCTCGGTCCAGACCCTCATCCTTTCTCTTAATCTCTTCAGGCGCATCTGCAGGGCGGGGATCTGATACGTCTTTCCTAGGTCTGACTGGAATCGGGCTGCGATGTCCTTCCACGGCATGCTCTCTTCGTCTTTCAGTTGGATGAGTAACCTGTCCTCCTCGCCCAGTTCCACAGACATGGTGGTGTTGGAGTCTGATCGTTTCCTCCTTTTGGACTGCTCCGAGGTCTCGTCGTCGTCTCGCGATCGCTTTGGTATGCTGGTTCTCTGGGGCCCAATGGGATGGGGAGCTATGGGGGCGTACATTCGTCGGGGCTGTGGTGCGGCCAAGTCAGTAGCCAGTTCCATGGCAGGCTCACTCAAACGGGGACTGCGAGCTCGTACCGAAGGATACGTTCCGCTTGAGTAGTACTGCTCGTGCATGGAGGGCGTGGAGATGCCCAAAGGGTTCATCGTCCACGGGTACTCAATTGGGCCGCTCGAAGGGTGGTCGGGCGTAAAAGTACTGGGACTGCTGCGCGGCCGGGCGGGCGGATTGGACTCTACCTGGAGATGGGACGAAGGCTCTAGGGACGTCTTTGGCGGGTTTGCGTACGATTCGTCTAGCTGGTGCTTGTACTCGTGTTCAGACACCCTCGAGTACTCTGATACGGGCGAATACGCAGCCACGGAACCATCCACCTGGGCCACGGAGACGGCTGTCTCTGTAGCCTTTGAGAACTGCGTGGGGGGCGAGAAAGTGATGGATGATGTATGAGGGGTCACGTAGGGCTGGTCGTAGGGGTATGGAGCGTAGGCGGTCTGAGGGGAGCTCGTTAGTTTGACCCAAGGAAGGACTGCACTTGTGACCTACGTCGTTGTGGCAATCGGGGGCGGGAATGGAGGCGGCGAACCAGCCTGAATTGGGCACGCGGCCGAGGTCCTGGGAGGGGAGCGGGCTGTCGTGATGGTGGGGTATGTACGAGTGCAGCGACTCGGGAGACATTGGGGCAGGAGAGGAAGTGGGAGCGCCGTTGAACTTGAGCGGGCTGTAGGAGGCGTGCCACGATGACTTTGTGGTCAGGTGCAGATGGGGTGGGGGCACAGCACCCTCCAGTACGGCAGGCATGAGGACGAGCAGGCGTAGTAGAAGCGGGCGGGCGGCGGGCGGTTGGCTGTGTGCGGTCGAGTACTGCGGTTATGGGAGCAGCCAGCCAGAGCCGAGCATAATAAGAATACGGGGGGGAGGGGATGGGGGGGCCGTGGGAGGAGCAGGCGGCACGGTGGGAGCTCGTGGACAGTGGGCAGATGGGGCAGAGGGGCGCCTCTGACAATATTTATCAAGACGTTGTTGCAGTGCTGGAGCAGCTCACGCACGCTCTGAGCAGGCTCTAGTGCAACAACTTTATCGTTGCCCCCGGTTCGCGGATTGGAAGGATGCTGGCCGCACAGGTGGCAGGCGGGCCATGCAGGTTAGCGCCCAGCAATTCACCCCATGCCACCCACCCTGGGCCATGGCCCCCCAGACGGCCCACACGGGCTTAACGTCGCTGCGCCAGGGGCCCGGGCTCCTCTTGCGCTTGAGCCGCGTGGTGGCCGGCCCAATTGCGAGGTGTCGACCTGCCAGGAACGGCGCGCTGGGTTCCCAGAGCCCAGCCCGTGTGGGCATGTGGGCGCTGGCCGAACGTGGAGATGGCGGGCGGGCGGTGCGGCATTCGGCGTCGGCGAGCCCCCCGGGTGTCGTGGATGTGGAGGGTCGAGGGCGGAGGGTGGAGTTGGGGGTGAGGGTGGAGGGTGGAGGG
>MU002287.1:0-23836 GCA_010093585.1 Melanomma pulvis-pyrius CBS 109.77
GCCTATATATACAGTAGTTAGTCACTCCTTAATACAATCAACTCAGTTCCACTACTCCGATTTGCCCTCAATTGCCTCTCCTTCTGCTCCTCAACAAAATATTACTACATCGTCTCCGGGTAAAGCACAGTTTGGCGCTGAACCCATTCTTCCTGAAAGATCGATGAACAGATCTCGATGCTGATGAAAGGTTGATATAGCTCCTCTTCCTGATCTAGGGTTGTGGGAAGAACGCTACATTTGCGGGGCCTATATTTACACTCAGCACTAAATCACGTGCTTGACGGTGATTACTCCGCCACCAATGCGCCTCAGCGTCTCACCACTTGCCTCTTGGCGGTGGCAAATCACAGTTCGTTCCTACGTCTCTTCGTACTTATGGACCTTCATTCCCACATTGCCTCTTCGTACAATCCTCCTATTATATGCACATAACTTCTACTACTTGCATACCGCAATCATGGATGACACTTTGATCTTAGCTATCTGTACAATTCCTCTATACCTACTATTTCCTTGTCTCGCAGTCTTCCTTATCATTGCCATTCCTGCCTACACGCGTACCAAAAAATGGGACAAGGCACGCAAACAAAATGCTACCGAGCTCGAAGCAAACACGCTTATTTCTCCAGACGATGAGTCTGACTCCCTCGACACCGACGATGAAACCGAGGATAACGAGCGCAAGACCGAGGAGGAGAATGACAAATATTTGACTTTTCGCCAGAAGTGGCTCAAGGAAATGAAGAAGGGGTGGAAGGGAGAGGTCGCGAAGCAGGCGCAAAATGACGAGGAGCGAGAGGAAAGACGCAAGCTTGCGAGGGCCGTGGCACGTGAGCTGGACAGGAGAGAGAGGCGCAGAGCTATGAGGTCCGAAAGCGAGGCGCAGGATGCCGAGGCGCTGCCGCCTTATCGTAAGGCCATGGGGGTATAGCTGCGCGGCCAGACGAAGAGGAGGATTCAGTCAGAGGAACGTTACATTTAATCCTAGACCTAGAATAATTAGATCCGTGATTTTCCTACGGTATGAATGTGTGAGAAGGACGTCTGAGTTGAATTGAATGCACTTGTCAATGGTAAGTGCTCGGGGTAGCTACGAGCTTCTCATCATGAGCTGTGATCGCTCAATAAAGGCTTCACCGCTAGCATCAAACTCCGCAGATAATCTAACTCGATCTACTGCCCTCAACTATAGTGATTAAATCTCTAGTTGTTTAATTATTTGTATAGGCAACTAACACTATCACGGTATCGCCGTCGGAAATTTCGACTGCGAAGAGGCCGAAGGTGAGAACTGATGCTGTTACTGCGACTGCTAGTGCTAGTGCTACTGTTTCGCCTCCGCTAGACGGGGTTATATTGTCAGCCGCTACCAATATTAACAGAGAGCTATTCACTCACATTTCTTGAGCTTCCAATGTTCAGTGAGCGGCGCCATCGTCCCCTCATTCACGGTAATCAGCCCCTCACGAACGATGTAATCGACACTGAATAGTACATCGAGATGCGAAGATCTTACGACTTGAAAAATTATAGATGGCAAATCGGAGTAGTGGAACTGAGTTGATTGAGTTAACGAGAGACTGATTACAGTATGTATAGCGACGAAACAATGAGTAAGCTATAGATTTAGATCGAATAGAGATGCTGGTGTGGAAACTAACCATGTGCTGATATAATTGCGGCAACGAAGTCGGAATAATCGCCATGGCTTGGAGTCTCGCGACCGCCGGGTTGGGTGACATCTTCGCTAGGTTGGTAAGTTGGGTGTAGGTATATAGGTACATCGAGACGTTGTGCTGTCTCCCAGAACGGATCGTACTCGGTGGTGTCGTAGAAAGTCATATTGCCCAGATGATTATCAACGAGCGCACCCACCAGACCCAGAACCTTGACACAGCGCTCAAGTTCTTCGGCAGCTGCTTGGGGGTAGGCCATGGGGAGGTAGCAGAATCCGCGGAGTCGTGAGGGATGGGATGATATGGCGGCGGCTAGCTGGTCGTTGATCTTTTGCACCACTTCTGGCTCGTGGAGAGCTTCAGGAGCGGGGTCGTTGGAGACAACCTATTCGAACGTTGTCATTTATGTGTTCGACAAATTTCGGATTAAGACAACCAGGAACTGACCTGTACTTGGATATTGTTCTTGTCCATGCCTGGTAATCTGTACTCTTCGATGTCCGATATATATTTACCGTACGTATCACCCATTACTTTTGCCATAATGTTATAAATAGGATTGGCTTCCTGAGGAGCATATGATGCATTCGAATCGAAGTGCTCCTCAATCGTAATGTATTTTAGCCCCGATGCAAACCTCGCATTTTGCGTTGGTGCACACTCAGATGCGCTCAAGAGAGCTGATAAAAGGATCCCGGTAGACAGTAGGCTCTTCATATTGCGTAGAAAATAGGCGGAGTAATTTATCAAGGAGGGAGAGCAAAGGAGAGGATTAGCAGATATTTTGAGAGACACTGGAGGTATTTTAAGCTCAATCTTTAAGTAACTTTGACGTGACATCTTCGATATCTCTATTTGGATGTTTTTGAATGCTCCGGAGATAAAGAACACGATACTTCTCCGGGTGTGCACGCCCCTTGAGTTGCGTTCATGTGCGTCGGCACTGACCGGGACAACAATTGGTCCGACACGCAATTTTGAGCAAGGAAGAGAGTATTATTTAGAAAAGCATGGATGAAATGGGTAGGGATTGCGTACGCTTCACGCATATTTAATTGGCTGCAGGTGCTAGGTAATCCTTTGGGATTACATGTTTAAAGCTATCCCCAAAAGGGTTCGCAATTGAAATGTAGCTAAACCTAAACAGGCTTATAATATATAAACGCTCGCGCCCCGAGCAGAGATTTCTCTCCGTCATTCCAATAGTCATTCCATACCGTCGACTGTATTCCCTCAGCTCGTCAGTCTCTCTGTGCTAGTCATCTACCTCAGTCAGGATTGTTTGCCGTTTGAAGCCAGCTGCAATTCCGTACAGTATCCTTCTCAACATATTGTATACTGATTCTGGGGCGATCTACGTAAAATGACTACTGCCGTGCCATCAGATGAGTGGGCACTCTTTTGAATAGAAACAATATTTTGTTTCCGTCGGCCAAAATCTTACGGGAACAGCAGGGCTGCATTTCGTAGTATCGACCGGTGTCCAAAAGCCTACTGCAGATTTACGCAAGCTCATCAGGAGACATGTGATGCTAGGGAAGAACCAAAAAAAGCCTCACTCCCAGCGGAAGAGACAAACGATTGCGGTGCGAGTGGACCCATCATCAATCCTCAATACAGCAGCCGCGAGCTCTCCATACCTTGGTCGTGAACTAGTCAGCCCTTCAGTCCTTTCACAAACATTGTCTTGGCCCGAATTCCCCGTTACGGTTCCCCCGAAATTTGGATCAGATGTGTCCACAATCTGTTTTGCCGATGCCGTAAAGTCTGGAACGGTCGAGCTTATTCTCCAATGTGAGTGGTATCCCGCTATATGTAGCTTGCTCTACAAATCGCTCACTCTATGAAAACAAGTCTCTTCTATGGCCAATGAAATCATGTTCCCTCTGGAGTCATGCATATTCTTCGAGAGACAAAGCGAGGCATGGATAGCACCTCTAGTCTTCGACCGAATTTATCTTCACGCCATGATCTTCACCTCACAGCACTTTTTCGACACCGTGATATCTTCGAAACGCTCCCGTGTTAACCAGCACATATTTCCACATGTTTCAAAAACGCTCGAGCTGCTTCAGGAGAGATTGGCTCAAAATGATGATCAGGTAAAACTTTCCAACACTACTGTAGCCGTCGTCGTGAAGCTTGCTATCTATGCACATTCAACCGGAGATTCAAAGTCGGCCAGACATCATATGGAAGGTCTCTGCAAAATTGTCAACCTCAGAGGTGGGGTGACAGCGTTTAGAGAAAACACAAAACTTCTAGTCTTGATACTTAGGTACGACTCAGCAGAGTTGATAGTATACGAGCTGTAAGAGGCGCTAACCATTGTAGGTGTGACATAATCATGGCACTTCACAGCGGCTCAAAGCCTGTGTTCTTCAACAGCGCTTTGTCTCAGGATCCCTTTTTGCCGTATCCGGACCTGAAACCACTGCTTGAGGTGCAAGAGCTTGCCACAACCGGTTCTCGCTGTAACCCGACTATACCTTTTAACGACATGGATGATGACCTAGCCCGAACCTGGAAATTCACATCAACATTTTGCTCAGTCATCAACTCCGCTGCAGACTCTGAACAACTCATCTCCATGGAAACTGTCCTGGACACCATGGCCTCAGTCATGTACCGCCTCCTTAGCGTACATTTTGAGTCTAGCTCCAAAAGCGAAGCCATTCGTCTTGGATTGATCGCATTCTCGTGTAGCGTTTTCCATCAGAAGAAACAGCAATACGCGATCACTTTTTATCCTCATTTCACTTCTACATTTAAAGACTGTCTTGTTAACTTGACATTCACGCAAAATTCCCCAGAACTCCTAGTCTGGCTTTTGATGATTGGAGATGTATCGACGTTTGATGCATCTAACCAAGGGTGGTTAAAGTCTCTTTTACTTGTCAACATTACCGCATGCAGAATCGACTCATGGAGCAAGATGCAAGATCTGATGAAGTCATTTATGTGGATTAGTCTAGTACACGACAAGCCTGGGAAGAGACTATTCAACTCAACGATCGCTTGCTAGGGTAGTCTTTTGCATGAGACGTAATTAAGATTTTCTTCAAGATTTCCCCCTTATGAAAGCCATGTTAGATTTAACTAATACCCGCCGCATCTTGTGTCCGTGGTTGGCACAGGTCAAGATCTGCTTCTTAGCTAAAGTGATAATCCGAATTCTAGTACAAGGCGTGTACATGTCGTAGCCATCGATGTTCTTGATCACCGTGTCGAAGTCCATGCTCTTGATCTTGTGCCACTTAAACATTTCGGTTATTCAGGAAACCTTCTATCCTGCCCTTCAGATTCCCAACTCAAGAGTCGTCTGGATTGACCACCAAGGGTCGAGTTGTGTGAATGGGCTATTTTTATGTTAGCACAAGCTACATCGCTGAATCGAGAAGACTGATCATGTTTTCGAAATTTCATCTGTCAACTGCGCTATGATCATGGTTGTCCTAGGCGAACATATCCTTAGTGAGATTGAATTCGGGGTGTTGGGTTGATTAGTGGCCAAAGATCAGCCCTAAAGTCTGAGATGCACTTACAAAGCCAGACGTCAGGTTGCTATAATAGGCTCGGGATCGGCTCTGCTCAGAGCTTTGTTTTGGCCGTCCACAATGGGGATTTTGAGCGAATATAGCGTTAAGATATAAGGCTAACCCCCGTAGGTATCAAAGATAGCTTCAACGATTACTTCCAAGTCCTAGTCGCTCACCGCTTCCATGTGGAGCGCCGTTGTACGCTGAATCGTAAGACTTCTCTATTAGCAAAGTTCGGGGCTAGAAGTCAGAGGAAGACCTCAGATGCACCTTGAACCCAAGGCTACCAAAAAGAAGGCTTAATTTTCTCGCATCAAACCTTCCTATAGATACACTTACTTCGTAGTTTTAATTGCTATATTCATTTTCTTGAAACTTCCATCATAAGATAACTCAAAAATATGCATGTTGTGATACTTCAACCCAAACACTTCATCTTCATCATCGGTTTATTTCGATTTTAAAGCCCTCCTATGGCACGAATCCTTCAATTGAATCCAACTACTAGTTTCCCACCTCCTGATCGAGTGCCACAGTAGGGATGTCAAAATTCTTTCTACCCCTCATAAACCAATCTCCCAACGCGATCAGGAACGCACCTATGAAAATAGGCGCCGCATAGTTCATTGTTAGACTAGTTACTGGCCTCGACGTTGGGAACGGGACAAATATGGTGACGTAGATCAAATACACTAGGGAGCAAATTTTAATTGGTATGCTCCACCGGCCCAGTTCCCACGGTCCGTATCTTGGGTGCCTACCAGCAAGCTGGCGCAACGTGAGAAGAGAAATCGGAACAATGTACGAAATGTAGAGTGCAATGGTGGGCAGAGCTATGAGAGCATTGAAAGCAGTTGCCGAGCCAAGATTGATCAGTGACAGCAAGCAACAAACGGTACCGACTAGTACAAGAGCAGGCAGAGGGACTTGCAGCGTTGGATGAATCTAAATGATTTTGTAAGTCCCAATCACCCCTTAGCACGTTGGAGAAAAAATTAAGACTTGCATATGTGAAGTACTGATGGAACGGGATACCCTTGTCACATGCAAAGGCCCAGACCAAACGGGACACTGAAGCAAAGACGTTGATATTGGATATCTGGGCCATTACAGCTATCATGAGGACCATGGCCGTTGATGTGGCCTTTGACCCCGTACTGTGAATTGGTGTCAGATTAAGACTTGCAACCTTGTAACATGAACGCCTACGCAGAATAGAAGACTTCGGCGATTGGCAATATGGATTTTGAGACCGCTTCTTCGTCTCCAATGCAGAACATGAGACAAATGCAGAATGCGAATTGCATAAGTGCATTAGAAGAGGTTGCAAAGAACATTGCTCTGGGCACTTGCTTTCGTGGCTCCTTTGTCTCGTCGACTATTCACTCAGTTAGCATTATCACAAAATTGCACGTTGAGTCGCGTGCAACCTACTCATATGAAGAACACCATCGAAACTACTAATAGGATATGCCGTGGAAAGCATTCCAATTGAGAAGGCGATACCAGGATTGTCCCAGCCACTATCTGCGTGCAAAGTTTTGAAGACGAACTCGGGCGTGCTGCGCTTCGCCAACCGAGTGAGCGTAGTAATGATGGCAATGAAAAGAGCAATGTGATAGATGCCGCCGATGACTTCTAGACGATTAATTACGTGGCGTAGCGCGAAATTGAGTAGGACTGTAATAATAAGCAACGCGATAAGAAATAGCGTCGCATGCCAGCCCTTTGGTTCGTATGTTGGATTGTTAAAAATAATCAGTCCAGACAGAGCGTTAGTAATCACCGACATGGCCGCGACACAGTTACAAACCCAAGCAATGACTGTGATCCAGCCTAATCCGAGTTTCAGCGTTGAACTGCTTTAGATGAATGTCCATAGGGGTTCATACCTTGCATATAACCCCAAAAAGCTGGTGCTCTCGAAGCGAATCGAGCCGACCATCTGTATTGAGCACCAACAGTAGGGTCTCTGCGGTGATGTCAGCCACTCAATGTCACGCTGATGTTCATGTAGATTTAACCCATGCTCACATAGAGGCCATTTCTCCCAAGGCTATTGCGACAAGAGTCGATCCAATTCCAGCAATGACAGCACCGTAAACGATGGCAGCAGGGCCGCCGTTGAGCCAGGCGAACTGGAACGTCAGGGCAACTCCCTCCCATCCGCACTGCAACGTAAAACCAAAGCCACTGATGGCAATCTTATTGATGTAGCGCTAAGATGATAATTACACAACGATCCTCGGGCATGAGTTCAAGTTTTATGGGCATACCTCAAAAACCTTTTTGGATAATACTTCTGAAGGATGGCTGTTGGGGTCAGGGTGGGTTGGCTTCTCGCCAAAGCTATCATCGTAGTCCGGCAAAGTTGGGTTGATGACTCCAACTTCCTTGTTCATAATGCGTGTATTACAATTGCGATAGATGACCTTGGAAGTGGAATCACCGGTGGAGAAAATTCGAGGTATATGCACTGTTTTAAAAGGCTCTGTGAAGGGTTCGCTATCTGTGAGATCCAAAGTTCGCTTCTAAGCGCCTACATTGAACAGCCGTGATTGGACTGGCCAAGCTCTAACCGCTCGAATCACTCTCAAAGGATAAAACGAATGCTTTGGCTTGCATGATGCATTGCATCATTGACCAACGATGTTGGGCCTTGCTCTCATAAATTTTTGCTCCTCACCGCTCGCCCCACTTCGTGACGCCGTAAGCAACACGTGGCGGAAATACTCTTCTTACATCAGCGAATTAGACATGAATACTGTGGTGCCCACAGAGATGTGCAGCAGAGAATACTAGGCGCATAACGCTGCTTCGTAAAAAGAAGATACATCTCGAAAGGATATTATTCCCCCTAGGTTTACTTGTTTCTTATAGAGCATATTTGAAGGAGCCGAACGCCGAAGTAGGTAGGGGTGTTTTGTGAGTCAGAAAATAGGTGTACAAAACCGAGACCTTCCCGAACGCACACGTGAGCGAGATGAAGCACTGCAGTCAGATCAAATTATCTAGATTCCGAGGCGAGAATGGAAAAGACAGAGTCAAGTTGTTTGCGGCAGCGCCAACAATCGATCTCAATATAACAGTCGATCATTGAAGGGAACTTCAATTTCGAATCCTCATGTCGGGAGGATCCATGTTTGTTTCTCCCACGAGAAGAGCCGGAAGGCAGCTTCGATATCAAACAATAGTGTCCAGAGTTTTCTACAGGTGCAACACTTTTCCTAGAATTCCTCTTATACGAACTTCGTCATCAGGAAGCACCCTCAAATCACGATGGGCGCGGATGACCAGGTCATTTTATTGCAAGCGGTGAGATTGCTAAGGGACGATGTTAAGACCGCTTCTCTTGGGCAATGCACATTGTTCTTTTGTGAGTCACATTTCACCCAATCGTCCCCAGAATTATAATCCCAATTTAGCGGTAGCCAAAATTCGTTGTTCAAGGGCAGCCGATGTGGAAGAACCACTGCGTACCATGCTTATATTGAGCTATGGTATCGTTGGTGCCGTCTTTCCATTTTAACGGTTAGTTTCAAAGGTCGATTCTAAAACTTTCAAGACTGCGGTTGTCCATTTTTTTGTACTCCTAGCGGCGGCGGAAAAGGGAGATATTTCGGATCACAGCCCGAAGCTGCGGAAGTTATTGCAAAAATTCAATTGGCTATAACTATACAAAAAAGCCCAGCCTTGAAACGCTTTGGAAGGCGTTACAATTATGCATGGTGCTTTAGAACGCGTCCCTACCCGCAAAACTTCAATTCCATTCAACTTAAAAACCATGGTTATGGTATTTCCTCCTTAAATCCTTGAATAAGTCCCTTTCCTTTTCGCAGCCCACATAGCCCAACTAACAGTACCCGCCGATGCAAGCTCCAAAGTGCCTAAGACAAGAATAATCCACCAAGCATACCTCATTTCAATACAAAGAGCTCGCATATTCACAGTCTTCGAAACTTTTGTAGCATTACTGAGTCCACATGTGTAGGAAACAAGAATATCATCGCTTTTGTAGTAAGCGCCGACGCCAAGCCATAGGGCGACTCCGATCATACAAACCAGTGCAGTCGCAAGATTGCTTATGTTGGTGATCTGACGCATCTATGCTGCGAATTAGACGTGGGTGAGAGAATGGTGTGCAGTACATACCGTTTTCCAAAAATTGGAGATGATGAGGCCGATGCTCAGCAAAGTTGCGACTGACGAAACAATAAGGAGAACATAGGTTGGTCGCGCCTTCATGTTGCGTAACCAAACTCGCAAAATTACACCTGTTCTATCATCTACGACAACGCCGTCCTTCGTATCCAGATATGTCCCAACTGTGTGCCCGAGGACGGCGACCATGCTGGCAGAAAGAAGGAATGAGAGAATTCGTAAATATAGCCGCGTTCGAGAGATGATACGGTTAGTTCGTGGACTAACGGTGACCGAAGACATCAAGGATGGTTTTTGAGAAGGTGATGGATGTGGACCAGACTCCACTTGCAGGCGAGTGTTTTCGTACGGTTCGAGCGCAATATGAGGACCAGATGAGTACTCGGTTTGGAGGCGGGTATTCTCGTAGGCTTCATATGGACTAGAGGAGCGGGCGAGGTGTGACATGGCTAAAAGACGAAAGAAGTAGCCGATGAAGACAAGAGATAGAAATACACAGTATGCATTGGAGAAAGGAGCGAGGACGTAGGCACTTCTATACAGACCACTACCACAACTCCGGTCCCTCTCGCGTAGACATGTAGAATTCTATTTTCATTCGAATTTAAGTAGTCGCCGAGCAGAGCCCATGCTTGTCAAATGCCAAGTCTCAGCTTTGATGAGGCACGACCTCTATCGTAGAATCGCACCTTCTTGTGCTAGTCCCAGTGCGGTTAGTAGTAGCATCTCGCATAGGCCGTATTTCTCCATACTTGAGTTCCTCAGCTTGACCAAATCATTCTCTTAGGGAGAACTCAGCTACCATATCGCATCGAGTATGGTATGGAATCAGTTTTCATGACTTTTCACCGTCTTTCCACAAGTTTCAGCCGTGAGCTTTTGACGGGTCAAAGTGTGGCTGAAGAGCCAAGGGCTGAGATGGAACTACCAACCCCGGTTCTTCGGCGACGTGAACCTGGCACGTTACATCAGCCCACAACAGCTATACGATAATATTCAGCCTCAACTTCGTCGCATTTAGTCACTATATAACGAAGCCATTAGTTAGCGTCCTTGGTTGAGGACCGTAGTTTCACTAGGTTCGAGGAGTCGGCTACAATTCTCCAAATTCCTTCTCATTTTGCTGCGGCAATGCTATGCTTCAGTTCTCTATCATAGACCTACTCCTTTTATTCATATTCTCACCTCTTGCTTAGCAAGCATCATGTGATGTCGCAATTACCCAAGGATAGTCATGTTTTCCTCCCCGAATTTACAATGACTTCTTCTCCAGCTCTAGAGAGAAAACGCAATTCCAAGTTGAGGGAATGATCTAATCTCTGAAGTGACGTTCAACTAATTTTTGATTGGTTGAGGTTTCCCGAATACATAAGCCCTTTGCCCCAATCTGTTCCCTAACACCTTTGCGCAATTACTTCCTTGCACCGGTCACCTAAGGTTTTCGGGAACAGACAGTTGATCTCGTGAGAATTATGGGAATGCTCTCCTTGCGTGATAGGTGCTGCAGCTGTGAGTGAGTGTGGTAGTAGGAGTAGAGACAAGAGTGAGTTGAGGTGCATTTTTCGTTTGGAGAGAGTGGATGGAATCTTTGTTGAAGTATATGATGACATCCCTTCTCCCAAAGGTAAGGGAGTACACTCCTTGTCTACATTATTTGCCAATGTTTCTCGAACGCCGTAGCTTTGATCAATTGATTCCATTCAACGGAGATGGTGGTTATTTTTAAGAAATGGGCTCATGATCAGCCGAGCTTTGTGTCGCAGTCCTGTTTCCTAATAAACCGGGGGCTATTTTGACTTTAAGCCATAAAACAGGTTTCCCTAGCTCGGATGCATCGTCTAGCCACTCTATAGAAGATTTAGCCCATACTTACTATAGTAGAGCGCACTCTACGCCCAAGCCGCAGTAATTCTGTACAACCTTAAGTGTAACTATACCTAAGAAGGGGATGCAACTCAAAGTTTTGGAGAAGTAATGTACCATTCGCAGCACCGAATTGAAAACGCTAGTTTCTTCTAGACAATGATGTGCTCAGCGACACTCAAGGACCAAAATTTCCTAGTTAAGCAGTAGAAGTTGATGACCTGTGAAGACGAGAACTATCACTTTCATTTCCCAAGGCGATATCAATGCCAAATAACCCCTAATAATAAGCTTCTCTGTATTAACATTCCCTTCTACTTATAAAGTTGCAACGAATAATCTTGATGGCAATAGGTTAGGATTTAGAGATGGCTCAGCACAGTACCGGTATTATACGCCATGTGAGTTTCTTGCCGCTTTACTACCCCGCTTTCTCAAATAGTAAATTATATATTTAACAATCTTACAAGCGTCCGCGCGAGTTTCACAACCCAACTTCATCCTATTAACCAGTTATTAACCCTCTTCTTCGTCATAGAGGCCCTCTTTATAGGGTTACAATGTGCCAAAACTATCGAGTTCACTCTTCATCGCGATATAAGAGGCACCCGCGTGCAAACTACATCCTTGATGATAATTTGTTTCTTAATATGCGATTTTGCTAGCCACGTACCCTACCCCTGTTCAAGGCCAGTCTGTATTACTCAATAATGCTTTGAGCACAATACTTCACTTATGCTTCACTTCCACCAAGAAAACGGTATGACCAAGGCAGTTCAGCCGCCCTCCAAGCAACCTGCAGAGAACTTCTAATTTCGGCACCCAACCAGCGTCACGAAATCCAGCACCAACTCTCGTGTAACGTGATTCCGTTTACTGTTCTGATAAGCGAACCTTGAAACCCCGCACATCATGCGGTATTTAACGTCTCGAACCCTTCGCTACTCAATCTAGTATACTCTTATGTTTAATCCCTCAGTTACGCGCCCTGGACCACGCACCGAAGCCTTATTAAGCCACCTCTCTCCCCAGGACGGGAGTTTCGTATGCTGCTATCGCAAAGCTTCCAGATACATCGCCACAGAACCTTCTATACTCCTCTCCTGCACCAATTACGCGCCCATGGACGAGCTGCCATCCCGTTTCCGCCTCGAGGCGCCTCTCATCTACGCGACGAAGTTAAACGCACCTCAGTATCAGCTAATGCAGGATTTCACTAAGAGTAGAAAACCAAATTAGCTATCTATCCGACGCCTCCTCCCGACTGAATCACGGTCGCACTCCCTGCCCTCTGACTCTCTTTTATCTACTGGCATTGAGTTCGATGAAGAGGGAACCATGTACACCATAACGGCGAGCAGACTGTATGCAACCACAACGTACGAGATGCGCGGGCATCGCTCCAGCACACTGGGCGGAAATATACAAGTAGAGACTGGAAAGGGTGTACGTGGAAAGTGGACAAAGATCTGGCATCTGACGAGGAACTCGAGGCGCGACAGTTTGAATCCAGAGAACGAGACACGGCTTCAGAAATACGGATACCAACCGGAGGAAGAGTGGGACAAACGACTATTAATTTTTATTCGTCGGGGGCTCTGGGAGGATAGTGAGGGAAAAAGAGTTGCGGCAGAAACAGATGATGGGTCGTTTGAGGTGTTGGGAAATGTCAATGGGCCTCAGCGAGATCTCTTCGCAAGCTGCTGGGCCATGAAGGTATGGATTTCGGATGGGATACGTTGGGAGGGGGATATCAAGGCATGACGGCATCACGAACCACTGATGTAGTGCGAGCAGGGAGCATGGTGTCTTCAGCTTTTTGGCGTGGAGTGGAGCATAAATTTATGAATTAGGACAGATCAGTGAGATCGCTGAACCAAGTGGTTTTTGGTGCTTTCTTAGGCAGCCTAAAGTGACGTAACCACGCAATACAAGACTGACGTCTGCATTTCCCTCTCTCGTATACATTCTTCTCCTGTGCTGTTTAACGCCCCACGACCGCAATCTGGGGGTCAAGTGCCGATCAGCTTAGGTTAGAGATGTAATATTTTCATGGTTGGTAGTTATTTGGCTCCAGAGCTATTATTGGGCAGATAGCTCACTCTATACATTGATTTACATGTAATTGTATCAACAACAACTTTATCTAAGAGAACATGCAAACAACGCAAACAATGCGCCGCCAGTGAGCAAGCATATGATCAATGAGCCTGTCTTGAATCTTTCCTCAAATATCACTCATCAAGATAGTATCGATATAGAAGCGCTGCTAGGGGAATCCCACGGGGAGTGGTCCTAATACCCCACTGGTTGACTACGTAGGCTTCTTATATAAAATAAAACAAAACGGCACTAGTTACGCTCTCTTTATCGGGAGATGTGCCATGTGATCTCCCGGCGACGCCAATGTACCGGGGAGAAGATGGGCCAATTCGAGCTGTAAGCTTGTGTACTATGACCACTCTTACTAAGTACGACACTGAAGACAAGCCAGCCCACGATCCGACCATATTTCGTCAGCGAGTAATCAAGTTCTATTCGACGCATTATCACATTACTACGAACATGCGTCCAATGTCTAAGACTATATAGAGCACAGTATCAAGACATAGACCGTATGAAGATACGAACTTGCTACAATGACGGCTGATGATAGAAAGTACTCCAACGTCCATCCTTGGGACCCGAGACGCATCTTGTCGTGAGATAAACCATAGGGACATCGAGATTAAGGATCTCCCATAGTCTCAGCGCGTTGTATTACTTGAGTCTCCTATTGATATTTCTTGCGCTTACTCTAAACTTCTCTTGTCCTTGTGCATGTAAAAGTTATAGTCGTGTTAATGTCTTTGTTCCTAACGATGTAAAGCCTTCTATTTTGCATAAATATAGGCCTACGCTTTACTTCTTAAATTAATAGGCTAAACTTTTTTTACGCTTCTAAGTGTTTCTATAATAATAATAAGTTATCTCTAGCCTTGTGGCAATTGTGGCGCGCATATTTCATGCTGGATTGCTACCCTAGTTGGTACTTTAAATCATAATCCGGGACACTAACCCCGCACTATCTTATATGAGAATTGGGAGTAATTTAATTTACGCTAAGCTAGTCCGGGTGGCTTATGGCTGTGCTGACTATCCATCATCCATCCAAGGAAACTGTCAGCAACAATAACACCGACACATCTTAAAGTGGCGTCCATACTTGTAACATGAACATTTGGCTTGCAGTAACTCACTCCGGATATCCTATTCTTGACAGTGCCTCTGCACCTGAAAGCGCTAGCGTCGTCTGCCCGGAAAAGACCGCAACGACGACGGCGTCTCAATCTTAACTCACAATTCAAACACCCTTCACGCTCATCGCCATGACAGTTTCGACACCCTTCAAAGCAGCGGTGCTGGTCAACAGCATATCAGCGATCGACCCCGCCTTCAGGTCTGCGTTTCAAGAATGCATCAGCAGTGCCTGCCCCGGCGCGCAAGTCGACTTCTTCGATCCAATAGAAGCCCAGATATACCCCGAGCCAGCTCAATATGACTTGATCGTTCTAAGCGGCGGCACCGCAGACGCTATGGCGAAGGATATTCCTTGGGTGCTGAAAATGAAAGATTTCTTGAGAACGACGGTGGAGAAGTGTCCAACGCAGAAGATTCTTGGTATTTGTTGGGGACATCAGATAATTAATATCGCTTTTGGAGGCATGGTTGGTCCTATGGATAGGTTTGAGGTTTGTAGGCTTCTTGAACTGTGAAAGCTTGGCCTGTAGTCGCTGACACCATACTCTAGATCGGCGTAACGCCCATCACACTAACCAGCACCGGCTCCTCCTTCTACTCCTCTTACCTCCCATCAACAGAGAGGTATAACATCCACGAATTCCACGAGCGGGAGGTCAAGACTCCCGGCAAGGGGTTCATCGCTCTGGCAGAAGACAATCAGTCCTTGGTCAATACGGCCAATACCATTCTAACTTTCCAGGGTCATCCAGAGATGTCTGCAGAATTGTCGAGGCTCCTGTTGAGAGATACGCCAAAGTATATGGGCGTTGATGCGGCGGAGAAGAAGGCGTTAGAGATCAGAATTGATAGCCCGCACGATGGGATTGCAATCTGGAAGAGGATCGTACAGTGGACTGGCGAGGTGTAGGGGTAGGTTGGATTTGGGACTTGATGATTATAGAGGCACTTGTTCACTTCCTTTGTGGGAATTGCAAGAGAGCTAGGGGAGCAAGTCTTTTCAACAACGCTAACGTCTCCCAACGAAATATAAAATAGGAACTACAAGTCTTATCAATAGAGTTTGGGTATAAATGATTTTATCTTCCTCGCTCTACCGGTATCATGACCATTGACCTTAGAATAGAGCTTCTAATATTTTCAAATACGGCCCCAAGGTCTGAAGACACCGAGCATAGAAAGCTGCCTGCCGGATCTATCCGGACAAAATTGGGACGTACATAAAACGCCAAGCAGCTTAATAAGTGAGGAAGGATTCATCGCCATCAAATGACCGCCACTCTCGTGCGGAGTTGGAAGTAGGAAATAGCGACCACCACCAGGATGTAGCAGCCCCTACCTAAATTTGTATGTAGAACATATTTCTTAAAGTAATTATATACGACAATTAATTAGTATTTTTTCGCTGCCCTTTAGTAACCTTGCAACGGAATAATACAGTCGTGTAACCTTTTTAGATAGGCGGCACAAAATCCTCCTTGGTATGCTTATTTCCCACTTTCAACTTCGCACGAGAACGCCACACCACTGCTTGGCATAATAATAACCCGTCTACCACTAATTTTAATACACTGCCATACATTTGACTGTTACCAACCTTTGTATCGTATAATTCTCTAAGTTCTTGAGCTAGGTTCTGCTAGTATATCCTGTATTTGCCTCTTGCTGCGGTGTTGTGATGCTGCTATCATCTCGCGATAGTCCATATCTTGCACTTCGCACGCAGCAGCCACCGCAATAGTTCCCCTTGCAAGCCTTGTAACGCGGCTTTCAAGCAATCCCTCAATCCCAGTTTAAACGCGTCTCTGTGCAGTAATTAGCAGCAGCCTTGAATGTTCACGTTCACGTTCGCAGGTCTCGGCATCTACATTTCAAAGGTTAGACTAGCTTTTAATGTTAGTAACATTATCTTTGCTGCATATACTTTCTCTGTAGTCCTCTGGATTTTTAATGGAATTCTGAAATTGCCATCGAACAGGGGGGTACAGATAAAGGGGCAATTAACAGCGTTAAGGGAACGATTGACAACATAACCAATATTGCAGAGCTCTGCGCTGGAGGCTGGTTCTCTAATAGAAAAATGACTATGGATTATGATGCGTTAACTATAGCTTTTATTAACTCACGACAGGGTGCGTCTCTCGACCCAGGGATGGATGTTAGTCTTCTGAGGACGTCAGGGGGCCAGATTCATATATGATATGAACACGCATCTACTCTGCGTTTCGCTTATTTCTTGGGTAAGCTCGCCCCTTCGGCACAGGCAAACCTGCGATAGCGAACAAAGCTATTTGTATTCACTAGCCTAGTCTAAGTCTCTATTGATGAGAGACCTCTTCAGTCTGAGTCCTAGTAATCCGAGCTCTCTTACGTCTTATTGGAATCTATATTAAACACGGATAGTGCGCAGCGAAAGAAAGTAGATGTTATTTCTTGCATGGAAAACTAAACAATTGCCCGCTGAAGCTATTTGCAAAGGGGACGGATTCATTTTACAATATGCCTAGCTTGTAATTAGTGACTATTGAATATACTCACTTAGGAGCATTATGAGCTTTATCAAGCATGCTACACAGCTTCAATTTGATACTATTACAATGCCCATCTATACGGGAGGTTTCCTCTCGGACTGCAAATCTCATTATCTTATATTCCCAAGTAAACAATCTATCGAGCTTGCTAAAGACTGGTCAATCCCAGTACACTAGATGTCCAAGCGCTCATGTCGCGGCCATCCTTGCTCCCGTCGCTTCACGCACTCTGTTCAAGCCCCTTCTTCGAACAACCTCCTCAATTGTTCAAAGTTTTCCTGGGTGAGGGTATGTACACTAAAGCTGCTGTTCAAGAACCAGCTGTTTTGGTTCCAAAAAGGTACAATAGAAAAGCGGAGGTTCTCAAGAACATCTCTCAAAGGGTTGGTATTAGCGCTGAAAGGCGAGGGCCTTTCACTTCGATACATGTGATAGATCCTACTCGCATCTGCGCGATAATAACGCTCTACCTCTCTAGGCAGAGAAACGGGTAGAGGCCCCTTTATTGGGTGGCCATAGGGATCTCCAAACCCACTCGATAAAATGGGGTCGGCTATACCGCGATGTGCGAGGTGGAGTATCATAGTCTGTTCTAATAGATTACGATCCAGGATTGGATTGAATCGAACAACTGCTTGGACATCGGGATGAGTAAGGCAGAAGTTATAGAGCGGAGCAGCAACGCCGTCTCCAGCGAGGGATTTCATTACAAATTTGTCGTACCAGACCCAAGAGCGGTGAGAGTTGTCCTGGACCACGGTGATCTTCCTAACATAGCGCTGCAGTGTAGTCGGGCAGTGTTGGATGAAGCGGCCGAAGTGCGACAACGCACACATCTTCTCGGTGTGGTAGAATGTTAAGTCGTTGAACTTGAGGCCCAGACCCAATGTCTCCCGATGCAATTGACGGCACACGTACACTAGCCGATTGGACTCCATTGACTTCATTGCGGAGGCCTCAGCGAGCCTATCGTCTTCCCAGTTCTGGTTCATCTCCTCTTCATCCGTTCCCGACGGCGGGCCGCGGGCAGCAACTAATATAGAGTATGGTTTCCGGTGGTGGCTAGCAAGGCCCCACTCCTCTGTGAGTGCATACTCGTAGATTTCGTCCCTCAGCTCTCGGGGCAACGTGAAGAAGAAACAGCGGCCGTCCCGAGACGGAATAGATGGGTCCGGAGCTATAGTAGTTCTGGATTTATTAGCTTGGTTAGTCGGTGTATTGAAGTAAATATGATCCAACATGGGAGACAGATATCGAACGAAGGTGCTAAACAGGTCTGGTTATACTCGGTTTGTTCAAGTTAAGCGCGAGGAAAGTACTTTACTGCGGGATTGCTATGTGGTTTATTGGTCTTTGATGTTTTGGGTTGGTGTAGAATTTGAGGTAGCTGCGGGTTGGGGTTTTATATGGTAGGACTAGCTTTTACAATGCTTCTTTCACAACACTCCTCTAACAATGTTACATTCGCAATACTCCTTTAACAATAACTCTTCCACAGTGTTGCTTTCACAATCCAGCTTCCAGATGTAACTTCCACAACACCGCTTCTACAATGCCGTTACCGGTGCAGTCAGCATCAAAAACGTGTAATTGGCCTTTCCAGTAGTCACTTATTGCACTTAATCTCATTGCAGCGCGAAAGATAGCTAAATTTACAATACTGGCAGACGAACCTCACATATTGACCGAAAGTCGTAGTCCATCCCCAGGTACGCCGAAGCCCGTGGGGGAGGAATGGTCCGCAATGCAAGTAGTCGAAAGACAGAATAAGACGAGAGAGGAGATACAGTACACGGTGAATGTCGTCTTCCTTTGTGCTCCGTGCGGTATCGCAATCGCAAAGAAAGCAACACATTTGGTCATGTCATGTGTTACTCGGACCGGACGGCCTGCATTTGCATTGATTGACGCCCCTCATCAAACGAAACCTTCTAATGTGTCATAGACCCGGCGTCCATGTCGAAGGGTGACGCAATCCCGGGTTCTATGCTCCTTATTTCTTTTTTTTTTCTTTTCCTTCGTACACCTCTCATTCTTGTAGGCAACATTTCCAGTCACCACACCGACTCAAGCACCCACTACACTTCGACGACTAACACGCGCGCACGCTTCTCCAGCCTTCCCACGCAAGAAAAGGCAAGGCCCAAGGCAGACGTTAGCGATCCGCAGCCAATAAGCCCCTGCTCATTCTGACCTCACCTAAGACGACACATTCTCCGCTTACGCACCCGCACCCGCACCTCGCCCACAAGCCCTTTCCCACCGCACCCAAATCCAGGCCCTCTAAAAGCCCCTTCTCCCTCTCCATCTCCTCTTCCTCCCTTCCCCCCTCTCCCATTCCAACCCCTCCTTGTCTCCAACCCCCAACCCATCTCTCGCCCAACCTCTTCCTCCTCCCCCTCCTCACACAAACCCAACCCAACCCTCGACCAGACACGTCTCACGCCGGCACGCCAACACCTGACCGACCCACAACAGCGGCCCCCAACCACTCCCACCCCACTCCCACCCGTCACAACGACCGCACACCGCGAGTCCGCAACGTGGAAAGGAAGAATTATAACTCGCCCGCCCGTCATGGTGCGTCGAACCCGCGGCACCTGATCCCTGCAAACGGAGCCTCGGCGAGGCAAGTTGGTCAGTTAGCGGTTAGTGGGTGGGTGGAGCTAGTGCAAAAGGTATGGTACTACCAGCGCCGAAGGGTGCCTATTTTTCTGGCGTGTGCTGCGGCTGCGCTCGTGTTGGGTTTGGGGGAGCGGTCAAATTCTCTTATTTTTTTTTCTGACATGCAGCAGGGTTCGGCTTGGATGGGGGCTGGGGTGAGGGACACACGAGCACTTATTTTTTTTGCTCTCGGCGACAAAACGTCAGCCATGCCCTTCCCTACTATACACGCACACAGTCATAGGTGTGAACAAACTCACCTTACTCCTGTTTGCCCATCGTCATCACGGAATAATCACGTTCTCGAGTTCACGGTTGCACCTGGGCTTGAAAAATCTCCACCTTGGATTCAATATTGGCTAACCTGCTTAGAACATTCCTTCAGACAAGACCATCGGCTCCCCCATCCACCTACAACATACCACACCCTCGATCAAAACCCTCAAGAACAAAGTCCATTAGATCCATCACCAAGCCGTCCGTCTTCCCCTCAAGAATATCCGCAAAAGACATTCGTCTCAATGCAAGCATGAAAAGCCCCACCAGAAGAAGAGAAAAAAGAGATTAGGGATTAGCCATTCACAGTACGATACTCGTTGTCGTTTGTCCTCGTACCGTCGCAATCATTCGTGAGATGAGCCCTGATAAAACCCCAGAATCCGTTCGAACCGCAGGCCGGTGCATTCCGTTCTTCCACCGAACCGTGCATAAATAAACCCCGTTCTCCGATCCGTCCGTCATGAGTTGTAACGTGCCGTCATAAGTGAGCAAGGAGATAGTAAAAAGGCTGCGGGCAGGAAGACAAACGAGAGAAAATGCCCCGCGCCACAATTATTGAAAAGAAATAAGAAGGAAATGTGTCGTGCGGCATAGGCCATGGTGTATTCGTCCATACAACAAAGAGAGTCCAGTGGACATGGCCGGAAACAGGTGTAATGAGACAAGAGCCGTCTGTCTAGTCGAAAGGTAGTCGCTATGAAACATGCTGACACAGATTACTGGATATCGACACCTAAATGCCAACACCTGTTAGCCATGTCTTGTACATTACGCCATGCAGATCCAAAGCCTTGGAACCTGTCTGCTCATCCAATCTCACAACCCGCTCCACTGAGGGTGGGAAGTGGAATCGGATAGGAGCATGGCAGCATGAATTCGTATTGTCGTAAACCCAACCCCCTATTGGTCATAAGGGGAAAAAAAAAAAAGATAATAGTGGCCAGTCCTAAAACAGAGTCAAGTATAGTCCTCGAAGAAAGGTAAGAACAAAATACAAGGAAGGCCGGGGAAGAAAGGTAAACGCGAATATGGACATAACAAAAGAAATGCTTTTGAGAGGGCAGATGCCAGGCCACAAGGCCAGATGGGAGTATGCATTTCCCACAACGAGATGATCCCGAAACCCGCATAAGATGCAATAGACGGCGCTCCGTGGGGGCCGATGCTAACAACGCCGATGATGCAAAACTAGGCTCCTATGCACAAATGCCGCTTGGTAGAAAGAATGTCCACCGTCTAAAGACGAGGCAAATGAGCCGGATCGCTCGGCAAGTTGGGGTTGAAGCCGGCGAAACGTTGCTCGAAGGACACTGGCGGCTCAAATCCGTACGAAGACGAGGTACGTGGAAAGGTGTTGTTGGACCGTGCATCGAAAGGCGAACCCAGTCGGACTGTGGCATGTCCTTGGGTTTCGGGGCCTACGCGTGGTCGAGGCGAGTTGGTGAACATCAGAGCGTTGACATCCGAGAATGGATTGAATTCGGATGGCCCTGAAGTCGATAGAGGAAGTCGTCGAGCGCCTTCCACCATGTCTCCCAGGCTGAAACCACGACTGCGGACCCGACGATGGCTCGACTCGGCAGGCGCACCGAAGACTTGGTCTACGAAGCTGCTGCCTCGGTTGCGTGCCTGCGCTTCGAAGTTGTGCAGGGCACGGCGCTTGAAAGGGCGCGAGATCGGTCTCGGTGCGTGCAACTGAAGAGGAGAGCCTAGTCTCGAAGGGTTCGCCGACGGAGCATGCCAGGTCTGCGAGCTGTGTTGGTTGAGGCTCATGCCAGTCATTTGAGACATGGTCTGGAAGGGCGATGTAGCCATGTTGCCAATACCAAGGCCGAGGCCAATGTGCAGCGACTGGGACTTCTGATGTGCCGAGGAGCGCATGTTTGACCAGCTGGTTTCCGACGAACGGGGTGCCGGTTCACTCGCCAACTGAGCCAAGGGATTTCCGAACTGCATAGAGGTGGCAGTGCTCGTGGCCAAGGATACATTCATGTCGCGCGTGGAGAAGGTCGGTGCTTCCAGGGGGAATGGAGACGACAGTCCAGGGGGCTGCGTAGAAGGCTGCTGAGGTGAGGACTGCAGTGGTGACGGCGAACGGCGGTTGAGCAGGCGCTGGTAGTGAGCAGAGAGCGTGGGTTTCTGCTTGGCCAGGTCTCGCAGTCGCCGGCGGCACTTCTTCTCGGCGGGGTAGCGCGGATACGGCTTGCTGGATCCGGGAACGGGAGTGCTGCTGCCGCTCTTTGCAGGCTTGATGGTATCTGGAGTTCCAGAGCGAGAGGCATAGTGGGAAGCGGCTCGGACGCCACCAACACCAGAGGTCATCCGCGCCTTCCAGGTCTTCCGAGCCATCCTGGCAACGCGATGGCACACGCCATTTGGTGGGACGGTGCTCGGCAGGGCCTTGAATGGGGTCACGGTGGGGTCCTGCAGGTACTTCATGTACGTCATCCACAAATGATGGTCCATCTCCTCGGTGAAGGTCGATCTCAGCTTCAGTTTCATGGGCTGGCGGGGTTGGTGAGCGGCAAGCGGCGAGCTGAGATGGCGGTACTTGAATTCTGGCGAGTCGAACGAGAAGGGATCCGTCATGTCTTCCTCGGGGCTCGTGCAGCTGCCGCCCAGAGACGGGAACGAGTCGGAACTGCCCATGGAGGACACGGACGAGTCTGAGAAGCCGGACGAGGAGGTTGGTCTGCTCGACGTTTCGCTCTGGCTCGCTTGATCGACGTCAGACCAATGCTGAGGGCCGTCGAAGTTCCCATGGCCTCTCATCTGGGAGACGGGCGTCTTTGGGGGTGACAGCATGCGACCAAAGGCCATGCCGGGAGAGAGGTATCCGGAGTCGAGGGTATGTGCCAGCGACGGAAGCTCCATGCTGGTGTCTGAGTGGAGATCGGGCGTCTCGATGGTCGGGATGGGCACGACATCAGCAAAGTCGTCGAAGTCATGGTCCACGACGTAGGTGGTGCGACGGCGGCGGACCCTGAGCGTCTGTCGCGGAGGCGCAGGCGGTTGGAGATGCTCGGGCTGCACCTCGGGCTCGGGCGTGCGCGGTGCCTGTCCGTCCTGGTAGTGGAACATGAAGTTGCGCGGGAGGGTGATGGACGTGGACGTGGGCGGGCGGTCAGACTCCATCTCGTCGGGCGGTCGCAAGCTGCGTCAGCTGGCAGTTATAGAAGCGCAAAAGCGCGTGTAGTGTCGATCCCTTTGGCTAGGACCCCAGGGTTCAGGCGTGCAAGAGGCCAATCTCCAGCGGACCAGCAGGACGCGAGGGGCAGTGAGCGATGCAATGGGCCGGCACGCTGCCGAAATGCAATTGCTGGCGTGTGTGCGTGTCGTCGGCGGGTCCCGATTATGCAGGGCGGATGCTGATGGGCGGCGGCGGGAGGCAGCAGCGGTTTGGGTGCTGCGAACGCGACTGTGCGAGCTGCAGCGGCGTTACACAGCGATCAGGGCGAGTCGTGCCGGGCGTGGAGTCGTGGCAAGGCAGCGCGCACACGTCGAAGCGCGAGCGGCGGGCGGGGCGAGACGGGAGTCGCAAGTGGTGGCAGGCGCAGCGCAGGCAAGGAAGCGTCGAGGGCGAGCGCGAGTCTGGGGGAGCGGTGGGAGCGGTGGGAGCGGTGGGAGCGTGCGCGGGCGCGGGCGAGGGTGGTGGGCGCGCGAGGAAAAATCGGACGACGAGGCCCACGATGGCTCGAGGGCGCGCGAGCGGTGGTGAGAGGGAAAGAGGGACGGTGGGCGGGACGGTGAAGACGGACGGTGAGAGGGACGGTGAAGACGGACGCTGGTGCAGGCGAGTGGAGGTGAGGTTGTGCTGGCGAGACAGGTCCACAGCGGGCGCAAGCGAACAGAAGCTCGGGGATGGGCAGGTCAGGCGCGG
>MU002288.1:0-23868 GCA_010093585.1 Melanomma pulvis-pyrius CBS 109.77
GCTCCAGCACCAGCCAGCGCCCTCCAGCAGCAATAGCCGCTGCCCGCCGCTGCTCGTCGCCCGCTGCTCGCTGCTCTCGCCGCCAGCTGCGCCCGCCCCTCCTCCCGCGCCCGCCAGCTTAATACTCGGCCTGCGCCGCCGACGGCCACCAGCTTCCTCGACTCCGGCTTCAATCACCAGCCTGCTCCAGTCTGCCCCAGTCTGCCCCTCCCCTCCACGGCGCCGGCGACGACGGCCTCGAATCGCTGGCATTCCGATCGCTGGCTGCTCCCGCAAAAGCATTCCGTCCCAAACGAGACGAGCATCGCCGCCTCGTCCCCGCCAACCCGCAATCGCAACTGCAACACCGTCTCCCGGGGCCCTCGCCGCCAAAAAAGCTCCCCAACGTGACCTCCACCACCACTCACCGCTAGCCCTCTAAGCGCGAAAGCCGCCTCCTGCACTGTGCTGCTAACACCGTCCCCCGTCGTCCACACCATCCCTCTATCCAAACTATCCATCCAAACCACTCAGCGCCGATGATGCCGTCCATGGTCCATGCGCCGATCATGAACAACGTGGGCTACATGCTGAAAGAGAAGTCCGGCGACGCCGTAGTATCTGCCTTCACCGCCGTCAATGGAAGAACGTCCCCGCCCTCGCCCCGCAGACTGACTGACACCAACGTCAATACCAACGCCAATACCACCGCCAACCCCATCACCGTCGAAACTAACCACGTGAGATCACTCTCGCGACCGACTCCGATTCAGACCCAGGCCCAAAACGCCCCCCTCCCCGGACGAGACGAGTGGGCGTCTGGCCCGAGGGTGTCTGAGAACGGCCACCGCAACGGCCACCAGAACGGCCACCACTCCGTCTCGTCCTCCCTTTCCGACCAAGACACGGCTCAGCACAGTCCAGGAAAGCGGAAACGGTCCATCTCAACCGACGACGTCCACTCGTACCACTCTCCAGACGGCACTGTCAGACGTCGCCTCGATTCATACGCCCCCAGAGACGACTCTCCACCAAACTCAGCCATGGAGCGCTCCCAACAGCGCCCTCTCCCGCCCATGGACCGCGTGGACCGCGTGGACCGCGCCGACCACGACAGGAATTGGCAGCGCCGCGAATCCCAGGACATGCCCCATGCCAACTACTCCAATTCCCACCGTCGCGACTCACAGGACATGGAAACTTCTCCAGACAGCGTAAACCCTCGCCCCTCGTCGCAGATGGGCAACCTCGACGGCGTGGAAACGACGCGCGCTGGCGTCCAAGTGGACCCAAAGAAGAGGAAGAGGGTAAGCAACACAATGCCACCGACAGCCGAGCCACACTGACCACCACTAGCAATTTGCAAATCGGACCAAGACCGGCTGTGGAACCTGCCGAAGGCGGAAGAAGAAGTGCGACGAGGGAAAGCCCGAATGTACGTACCCGTTCCACTCTTGCCTTTTTCGTGGCTAACCTTGTCCAAGGCATAAATTGCACTCGAGGGGGCTTCATCTGCGAGGGCTATGCGAATAAAGTCCCATGGCCCAAGAATGGAACTACAAAGTCTCATCCACCACTGCAAGCCAAGGACCGATTTCCCGCTGAATCGCAAGGTCAGCTTTATCACAAGTACGACCGACCCACGGACACGTTACTCAATCATAGCTAATCTCTCTTCTGTAGCCATGGGTCCTCTCGCGAATATCCCGACCCCAACCCCCAGGGTCCAGGCGAAGGAGGCCGCGGTCGTCCCATCGTCATCGAGGAACATCAGCAACAGGCGAGAAACGGCTGGGGAAGTGGTTGGGGCGAGCCGCCTCGAGCCTCTTACCCGTCCGATCATCAGAGCCATGCCTCAACTGAATATGCTCACCCACCAGGACCTGGACTCCATGCACGGCCCCCGCCAAATGATCACCACGCGCAGCATCCGACTCAAGGCGCCCCCGCTCAACGACAGCACAATCACCGGACGTATCACCACACTCCGCAAACAATGGGCCGCCAGGTCGTGAACAGTTCTCCAGTGACTACTGCCGAGGCCGCACTGCTCCACCAGTCTCAATCCCAATCCCAGCCCCCCCAATCACAGCCTCAGTCGCAGTCTCAGTCTCAGTCTCAATCTCAGGCACTGCCACATCAGCAATCACACCAGCCACCACCTCAGCAGCAGCCTCAACAACCGTCCCAGCAGCCGCCCCAGCAACCACGTCACCAACCACATCACCAACACTCGATGCTCCAGTCTCCTCCAGCCCCGAAGCCTCCAGGGCCTCCACCGGCACACTACGCCCCTCCTCCACCCAGGCCTCAAAGGACGGAGAAGGAGAAAATGCTGCATGGAGATCCTTTCTTGCCATATCATCCTCAGCTTGTCGAAGAACGCGAGCGGTGCAAAGGCGCAGTCTTCCGCTTCAACAACACCAGCAATGCCGCCGTGGAGATTGCTCCGGACGAACGCATGCGACATTTCCGTTCGATCCTAGCAGCCCGATGGATCCACCAATATCGCGGCCCAAATCCCCCAATGGCTGGACATCTCGGCTCCGAGGTCTTTGTGGACACGCCCTTCATGTGTGACTACGGATACAACATCTCCATTGGTGACCGGGTTGCCATTGGAACTCAGTGCAAGTTTCTCGACTCTGGGAGAATAACGATTGGGCGGAACACCGAAGTGGGTGCCAACGTGACCATCGACACGAGAAAGGTGCCCAACGACTTTAAAAGCATGAAGGGCAGTCGGGGCGCTGCGATTGCAGCCGATGTCCACATTGGAGAAAACGTGTATATCGGCGCTAATGTCACCATTCTTGCTGGCGTCAAGATCGGGACAGGAGCAATCATCCATCCCGGGTCCGTCGTCGTTCGAGTAAGTACTTTCCGCGGCACATGCAAACAGTCTCGCAAAGCTAATTGCCATGTAGGATATCCCACGCGATGTTGTCGCGCGCGGCAATCCTGCCGAAGTACGAATGGTCCACTGGGGCGAGGATTGAGACACCTTGGTATTGATCCTCTTTCCGTTCTTCGAAGATGCAACTTCCAGCTGCAAAGGCAGCTGGGCTTTTGTTCAATGACCTGTATTTATGGGCGGATACCCTGATTTATGTTCTTAGTCTTTGGAGGATATTGTTCGGACGATGAAAGGGCAGGAGTTGGACGTATGATATCACGATATGAAGGTAACGGAGGCAACATATGAATGTCATCTTTCCTTCGTAAAATGGGGTACATTTCGATTCATCAGACTTGTTGAATGATCCAGCAGCCCAAGTCAGGCGTAGTAGGGAACACTTTTCGGATTTTGTTATCTCCTTCCCAATGCGTAAAATAATGATAAAAGTTTTAAAAAATTCCCAACGCGGTTAGGCATAAATCGACACGTGCCGTCAAGCTTGGACCAACGTTGTTCCAAAAACTTCCCACCGCGACAATCGCAACAGCTCCACGGCATTAAACAAGCCACCCATCATTGACGTTATGCCGCCCAAATCACCGCTCAATTGGGGTCTGCTCCCACCGACCTTTCTTCTCCCCTCCTCGACGCGCGCTCTCCTCCCTCTTACCCCCATCCGCTCCATCAAATCAACCAACACCCCCCGCCCCGACCGCTTCGCCTACGATGCTAAAAAGCCGCCCCTAAACAGCACCACCGCCTCGGCCCTCGCACGAAAAGCGCACTCTATACCTCTCCGCACCGGAGTCCTCGCCCTCAAGCGCGGCATGACGGCCCTCTACAACCCCGAAACGGGGAAACGCAGCGCCTGCACCGTGCTGCAACTCGACCGCAACGAAGTCGTCGCACACAAGACGAGGGACAAGAATGGGTATTTCGCCGTGCAGGTGGGGGCTGGCCAGAAGCAGGCGTACAATGTCACGAGGCCGATGCTCGGGCACTTCGCAACGGCGAGAGTGAGTCCCAAGAGGTGGGTTGTCGAGTTCAAGGTCAGGGGGGAGGAGGGGCTCGGGGTCAAGGTGGGGGAGGGGATTGGGGCTGGGTGGTTTAGGGAGGGGGAGTGGGTCGATGTCAGGGGTGTTTCTAGGGGAATGGGGTTTGCGGGTGTAAGTCAGATTACTCCTTTCCGCGCGCGGGGGTTCATTGGATGAGGGGGTTCGACGGCTGATGGGGGTGATTGAATGAGCGCTGATAGTCGTGCTAGGGCATGAAACGCCACGGGTTCCACGGCCAACCTGCGTCCCATGGTCAATCGCTCATGCATCGTGGCATGGGATCAGCTGGAGGCTCTCAGGGCTCTGGATCCCGTGTTTTGCCAGGAAAGCGCATGGCTGGACGGATGGGAAACGAGCGTGTCACAGTCAAGAACCTCAGAGTGCTGCAAGTCGATGAGGCGAATGGGATTGTGGTCGTGAATGGTATGTACATCCCACCTCCGTTGACATGATTTCTACCATGAACCTACCAGGCATGCCTTGCTTGACTCTGTTCTGGAGTTTGGATGCGAGAGTTAATTTTGATATTAGGCTGTGTCCCCGGCCCCAAGGGCCAGATCATCCGCGTCCAGGACGCTATCAACAAGCCCTGGCCCAAAGGCCCGATGAAGTTGGAAAAGATTGTTTCTACGCCTATAACGCCGGAGGTGGCTGAGGCGATAGCTGCTGCGGCGTAAAGCGTGCACTATAGCAACAAAAGAGGGCCGGGAGAGGACCAAGGGAGTGTATCATATCATATGCACCATCGGGGCGTTGAGGTTGAAGATGGCCACATTTGGCCGAGTCGGGAAAGGAAATGAGCCTTCGTGTACAATGGAAACCTGTAACATTTACTATCCACCTTGAAGCCTTGTCGGGCTTTGCATGTCCACGCTTTCTTTCCAAGCTTCCTCTGATCTTCCCCTCTGCCTCCATACTCACCACTCGATCAAGCCAGGTACCCCTTTCGGAAGAACTGTCAGCAGCCGAAGAGTCCAAAGTCCGAAGAGAGAGCACGTCGCATATATTGCTTCGAGAAGTCGTCTCTCCCTTGCGTGTGCATACGGAGATGCCATCTACGACTGCCTGTTCATCCCCCCCGGCACACATCTTCAATCACGCTCCAGATTGTGCTTTGTACAGGATCTTTTCGTCTCAGACACGTGTGCACATTGGCATTGATGTTGCTTCGATACCATTGGGACTCCATCCAGCCCCGATATGTGACCAAAACCCAGCGTTGAAAAAAACATACATGCGTATCACAGTTCCCCACACCCGTCCGTCAGTTCGTCAAAGTAATCACGTCATGTCAGATCATATCAGAAATCTCTCTGGCCTTCCGCCGCTGGTCGGTCCCGTCTCTTCGATACGAGGCTCTCCGTAGATGGTCTGATCATCGTGCACCTGGCCGTCTATGCATTGAGCCAGGTACTCGAGTTCGAGATCCTGCAAGTCGCTACCCATCGAAGGTAAATCGTACGTGATATTGTCCGACTGTGGTGCGGTTGTGGGGGTTGGGCGAGTCCAACAACCGCCGCATGACATTTTTTCGCTGCACTTTGTTTTCCAGCGGCATCTGTAGATTCTGCGATGCGGTCGCGTGTGATCGAAATTTGTTGTTTCGTCTTTCGTGTCAAGTTTGCTTGGGCCTCGCCGGCGGCCTCGATGATGATGATGATGTACTGGTATGTCGGTTGTGGGCGGTTGAGGCTGATTGCCCGTTGGAACTGCGGTCTCTAGAATCTGTGATGGAGTTGCTGACGAGCAAGAGCATGAGTCCAAAAGAAAGAGAGGGCTGTTCGGAAACTCCAACGCATTGCCTCCTAAAGATCCGAAATCAGGGCAGTCCTCAATAAATATACAAGAAGATGATTTGTCTCTGCTGGAAGCCAATGACGAGTCCCAGGAGGAGGGATCTTCCCAAGGTGCAGACAGTTGATACTCCAAGCTTATATCGGCGTCGATAGTAGAACTACTACTAAATGAAACGCCCACATTATTCGGTAGATTCGAGTCCTGGGAGGTCCAGTCAGAGCCAAATGGTGGCTGACAATTTTGACAAAGTCCGTTAGCATCAAGCATGGCCCAGAAAGTATCGCAGGCTGCACATTTGAGTAAATCTGAGTTCACTGTAAGGAATGTGAACTCATCTCCATCGACTAGCTCTGACAAGTCAAAATCAATGCTGCTCATCGACTCATCCTCGGAGGAAGAAACTATCCAGTGGGCAGGAGGTTGAATCCGGTAATGCATTTCGAGGCCATTCGAACAGTTCCACGTGAACGCAGCTGGTTTGTTCCATTGACTTCTCCACTTCTTGACCAGCGCCCTCTCGTCACTCGAGGCCTCCAAAAGCGAAGTAGCTTTTCCAATGTAGATGAGGTAGTGGCATAAGAGCCGCATGAGTGCTTCTTGTTTTGACTCTGGGTCGACACTGTTTGTTTGCGGCTCGTCGATAACCTACAAAGGTAAGAACAACTCTAAGAATGAAATAAACTGAGTAAGATACTTACCTCTGGGCATGTATATCTCATTCCAACGGTAGTTCCTAATATCAACAAGAACAAGGATCTCAGCTTGCTGAGTTTGTCCTCGGAAACTTCAAGCTCAGACGGCCGCAGTAAGGCGTCGAATGCTAGCAGCAGCCTATTACCCACGAAGTCACGTACGGAGCAAATTTCTTCGTCGGAGTACTCTTGGTAGCCGCCTTGCATCCCAGTCGTGTAGAGATGAGTGGTGAGATGAACGAACAGCCGTAGATCCTTGCCTAGGTTGGGATCAAGAGCATTTTCGAGTAGACTCGTGTTAGTACTACACGAAAATACTCCAACAACACTGAAATTGGACTCAGAATGGTCGTCCGACAGCCAGCTGGCAAGGTGAGATGATGCAGCCTCAACGTTGAGTGCGAATGGAATGTGAAAGTCAAGATGTACATCGTCATCGAGAAGATCTCCGATGATATACTCGATGCGTCCTTGATCGGGAACAGATTGGCCTGGGCAAACATTAGTACACACATGAGAGAGGGACGTTGAAAATATATACTTCCGTCAAAAATATTCATCATTTGAAACGAAGGCCGAATACAGTCCATCCACATCAACGCTCTCGAACCAACAGCAGCTCTTGCAGCAACAATGCATGTCTTGCATGGGTCCTCCCCAGAACACTACATCTCATTAGAATTTAGTCGTATCAACAGTATCATCATCTGTTACTCTGGTGTACGTACCGCGCGCTTTAAAAGTCGGCACCTCAAACAAGCACCCTTCTTCCGAATCCCTCGGACTTCTCTCTTACGTGAAGACGAGAATGCAGATCTCTTGTGAAGACTTACATTATCACCTGCGAGCGAGAAGCATGAAAAGACACCAGCAGAGCCGGTGATTTGCTGCATTTTTTTGCCATGACGCTTTGTAACGCGATGCTTCGGTTGCTGACTGCTATACAATTGACGAGTACTCGGACTGCCCGGGGCCATGCTGACCTCGTCGGTAATTCTAGGACCTCAATGCAAGTGTTTAGGTAGCTATGTGAATGTCGTAGACTAGCTCTGGGAGCGTGAACCTTGTGGGCGGAGTCTTGTATTGATGTGGAGATTCGACGAAGGCGGAGGTGTAGCGTGAGCACCATGAGGGTTGTTACCCGTTCTTATAGCCTTGAAACGAAACCAGAATTATGTCGATGATGCGAGGTTGCCTGAGGCGTGAGCAAAGATGATTGGAGGTTGAACTTGGGCTGAAGTTCGACTTACCGAACTTCTATAAACGGTTAGCGGTTCTTGAATGGGGAAAGCGCCGTGGGATATGGTCTAGAATAATCATCGTTTTTACGAAGGGAAATGAATCCAGGTAGGTTAAGAACTTTCCATGGGACCAAATTCCAATACACATATCCTCGAAGGAAGTTCTCATCCGGCCATGTCTCATCCGACTATGTCTTAACTAAAATTGTGTCGACGTAGTTGTAAAAACGCCGTTATGCGCGGTCAATAAATGAAATTTGGCATAATTCTCCTTACATTCCCCGCTCAAATAATCACGATAATTTCAAATAATGAGGTTCATATAAACTTCTTCTAGAAGACAGAAATGATCCCTAGCAAGTACATAGTGCTTTGTAGAGCCTATTTGATCGATTGTACCGACCAGAATCGGTATAGGAGATTTCTTCTCTTAATATAATGCGTTGGCTAGGGAAGGCAAAAAGAGAAGCTCGTCCAACGATTTGGCGACTAAAAAGTGCAGTAAGTATTAGTTCTTCGTGTACCCAAGCCAGAGTCCAAGCACATATCAGGGTAACTACTCAAATTTGCATCGTAGAACTTGATAGCAGAGCCTAGTGATTCTATCTTGATTAGGCTGTTGAATTTACACGAGATCGATAATATGAAGAGTATCCCCATATTCGTCTGTCTGAATGTCAGAACAATCCTCCCTGTTAACTTGGTAAGGATATCCAGTTAAAGCAAGCTCAAATGATTCGGAAAGCTCGGAATTCCAAAACCGGAACTGTCCAATCCTTCGATATTGGCCAGTCTTCAGACCTGTGGGTTCTAGTAGGAGGCCAGTGATTCCGCTGCTTGAAGAATCCCCGAACACAGGCAATGCATAAGCTACCTGCAAACCTTTTGTAAAATCAGATTCTCGACCATCGAGTGAAATTATACACTCAATTGACTCATGATTTAAGACCATGTAATCTTCGTCTAGAGGGCCTCTCCGGAGAAAAACATATAGCAAGCAATCGCAACTTAAGTGAAGGCTGGCGCCGGACAGCTGTCCGAAGGGGTCAGGTCCTGAATGCTGGAGGTGAACATGAAGTATTTTGATCCAAAGGAACGTGTTTTCTTTAGTTTCGTTAAAGCGCTCAGCTATCGCGATATCGACCCTTGAATCTGTGTTGGCCCATGACCAAGTTGGCGCGATATAAGAATCAGATATTGTGCGGCGTGGCATCCAGGTATGGCTCCAGCATAATTGGAACTCGAGATCTTCCCGCCACATTCCCGCCACGTATTGATCTCTAGTTTGCTTCTGAATCTGTCGTGCAAGTCCGGATATTGCAACGAGCTTGTCCGTAGCGTATGTAAGGTTACAGCCTGAGTATCTTTCGACAATCCAGCCCCACATCGATGGAGATAGAGGTTTCTTCGCGAAGTAATCCGACGAGACTGTACATTCTCTAGGCAGTACATCCGGAAATGATTCGCATGCTGATGTGTGATGGCATTCCCAGAATACTTCTGTCGTGGTGAAGTGGAGATTTCGTGTCGATAATACACGCTCTTGCAATGCCCACGCGCGGGACATAAGCGGCATGCTCGACAAGCAAGTATAATTCAGTGACACGGGTACAAAGTCGTAACGACGATATTGTCCGTTAAATTGGATCTGAGCCTGGCATCTCCAATTGCGTGGCCTTGGAAAGAAGCAACCGTCTTCGCCGTTACTTGCTCCTGAGGCAGCTATGTTGAGACTTGAACCTCCATACACGGCGCTCATCAATGTAGATTCGCATTCCCAGTCAAAAGGGTTATCCTGAATAATACACAATGTATCAATCCACAAGAACGGAAATCCTAAATGGCGAGCAATCTCAATGGCGTCTTTGAGCGTTTGTGATAATGCTTCCTGGGGTATCCTGACTTGAAACGTTTCGAGATTGCTTTTTGTCAGAGTGAGGAAATTCATTTCTCCCCAGCAGTGACTCAAAGTGGCATATTCTATAGGTTCCTGAATATCTATCCGAGGGATAACTCGTGCTTGGCCTTCCTCGGTGGAAACAAGCCTAGTTGGGATGAACTCGTCCACGGAATTGCTGCATTTCCAGTGTGATTTGCGGCATTTTTCCAACCAACGCGAAGCCACAACCAATGAGTCTTTGGTATTACCGATTGAACCATCAATTGGCCGATGAAACAATTCTTCATAGGCTATGTAAGCTTCAAGTAATGACTTCGGTTGTGTTGGCTTGTATTCTACTAACCTAATGATTTTGTAGGGATCATTTCCACTTCGAATGAAATTAATTCTCGCTGCCATTCATCGCTGAACTCATCTACAACCTCATCTGAGCTGGTGGGTAGATGGAGAAAACTTAACTTGAGCCTCAGGTTACGGTTCTCCGGTGTACTTTTAGGGTGACGATATCCGTCCTCAACTATTATTCCTGGTGCTTCATATGACCCACTCCCTAGCTTATCCATCACATCTCGGGCTTCTTGAACATACTTAGAACCAGATCTCCAAAACTGATAACATAGTGCACATCCACCGAGGGCCGCCTTTTCTAAATGTAAGATATCTTCGTGATGAGGGAATTTGAACTCTGGGTCATCCAGATATTTCGACCAGTTGTTGACCATCCACTGACAATGGTGGCATAAATCCGATATAGTACCGTCTCCTAAATCTCCAATAAACTTAAAATCGGACGTTTCCATTCGTCCTACGAATAGAGGGATTTCGGAAGTTCCCACTCTTCTAGATCTGTGTAAGTTGCGGAGCCACCGTATTGCGAGAGAATTATAGATACGTAAGTTGGGGTCAATAAGTCAAGAACGAGAAGCGGGAAAAGTTGGCAGCATCTTCACTTATGTGTGTAAGAGACGTGAAATTAGCCTAACGAACTGTGGGCTAAGTCGGTTTGTACGCAGCGACAATCAGGCGAATGGCGAGTCGGCGGCAGGGGCTCAGCCCCCGCCTCCAACATTAGGCATATTTCCAAGCATCGTGCTCAGCCCTCCAACTCACGGCAGTCGGGCCTTGCAGAGGATGTTCATTCGTAATCTCCCCGGTGCAGCTTGACCGCGTGTAACGCGAACTGTGCGAACTATGTAAGAGAGCTACATCTAATTAGGAACACTTCTGCCATCTTCACTAGGTAACATTAGGCAGCCACACCAGTACTTTGCGAGGCCAATTTGATCCCGATAACCTTTACCATACTTACGTGCTATGTTCCTTATTAGATAAGTGGTCCTTTATAGGCAGTGTTCGTCGTGGCACCTGGCTCCCCTTATAAATATCCCGTCAATAAATCCCTCCATGAAGAACAAGACCAGGATATTCAATTTCTCACTTAAAGGCTTAGCGACTTACACTTCATTCTGTTTTGCGTTCATCAGACTAATAGGGTTCAATTCTATGGGATTTCATTCCGCCTCGCAGGCGTGTAGTTAACAGCAAGATTGGATCTTTAACGTGAAGCAACCGAGAAGACAAATGGAAGAAGGCCTTGGAGAAGAACTGAAATTATTAATTCTAGATCGCCGTGGGGTCCCAAAGCTTCTATGACGTTAGCTCTGCAGTTTAGATCCGGATCCCCTCCATTACTAGGCACCAAACGCTATGTGGATAGTCGGAAACCCCTTAATTGGACGAGGGTAAATCTAGTCTACCCCTCCTCGTGGCGGCTGTCGTTCCGTTCCTGAATCCATGATAGCAACGCAGAATGGTTAGCTGGGAGCAGGCATCAATGGCGACTGGGGGCAGGGAAAGGGGCGAGTTGGTGAATTCTAAATCTGATATATGTCTAGCTAGAACGGCCTCTTAGGTCACGGTAGTAGACGCGCGACCTCGTGATACAAATGCGGCCTAAGAATGATGCATCGGATGGAGGTGGTCGCTTGGTCTTCGCTTCTCCACAAGATCTGCGACGGGGGAAACGCCAAGTACGGTAGCGGCGTGGCTAGTGAGCCGCGCCACACGAACACGGAAACAAACGTTTGGGCCACGAATTGCCAAGTCGAGACATCAACTTCACACGCAGGCTGCCCTTAGCCTCGCGAGAAAATAGGTTGGGCGATCGGTTCTTCCTCTGCCTGGAGTTTATCGACATTTGCGCACCGCCATTATGTCTGCGCTGGCTAGCCCCGATCCACTGAAAGAGCCCGGTACGTCAGCTCGCCGAGGATACATGTGCAATGGACAGACGGGGATTGCGGATATAAAGCCTGAAGAGGGGTGAGAGGGGCTAACATGCGACATAGGACCGACGTCTAAATCCAAGAGGAAGAAGAACAAGAAGAAGGGCGCGGGTGGTAGGGGGGCGAAGGGCGATGAGACGGCGAATGTGAATGGGGACCATGAGAAACGGGACACCCAGGACGAGGACGAGGCTGTGGACGAAGAGAAGCATGCTGTATGGCACCACCATTACCCAGCTGCTACTACGCTTGCAGGTGCTTTGGGTAGACCCAATGTTGACACGTTCCCAGAAGCTCACTGCGCATGCGAATGACCCCGACGACGACGACGTTGACGAGGACGACCACCCACTCTCCCCCACCACACAATCGAATGGAACAAAGTCGCATTCCATATCCTCAGCCGTAGCCCTCGGTCTGGCCCGGTCACGCTCTCAGGGCGGGCTGTCACCTTCCCCGCCCCCGTCGGACGCAGCCGCACGCCTCGAAGCATTGGCGAAGGAGCGGGATACACTACGACATGAAGTGACGGAGTTGAGAAAGAGTCTGGAAAGCATACAGGAGAAGCATGAGGACGATATAAGCAATCTGCAGACCGAATTGGAGGAGACGACGGAGAGCAAGGAGCATTTCGAGACGCAATACAAGAACTTGTTAGGAAGAGTCAACACAATAAAGACTTCGCTTGGGGACCGCTTGAAGGCTGATGCGGTAGGACTCCATATCTCAATCATTTGCCCGTTTATGGCGAGTGAACTAGTTTACTGATGTGATTCCTTTCTAGGCCAAGCTCGAAGAATTCCAGGCACAAATCACCGACCTCGAAGAGCAAAACCGAGAGCTCCAGGAGAATAACACCACTTTCACAGAGGAGCTTTCTAGACTACGACAGGAGAACGAAACCCAGACAACAGAGATTGGAAATCTCCGCAGTCGAGCGAACATATCACAGCAAAATTGGATTAAAGAGCGAGACGAGCTCATCTCACGAGAGGCATACGCCAAAGAGGAGTTTGAGAATGCAAAGCAGGCTATGCAGGACTGGGAAGTCCTTGCAATGAACGAGCGCTCGTTGCGCGAGAATATAGCCGAGAGAGAGGCTGAATTGAAAGATCAACTGGAAAGCCAGAAGGAAGCATATGCAAAGGCTGCAAGCGAGCGAGATACTAATGGCGAGGCTGTAGATGGTCTACAAAAGGCATTACATGAGATGCAAAACGGTAGGACTACCAATATCACTCTCATCCTCCAAGTAGTCTAACGTGACATCAGCACGAAAACTCGAACGTAGAGAACTCGTTGAAACTGCTCAAGCCCAACTCGATGACCTGCGGAAACAACTTCAAGTTGCAGAACAGTCTGCAGCCTCATCAAAAGCTACGCTCGAAACGACATTGAAAGAGCTCGAGAGAGCGCTGCCGTTTGAGAAGGAGGTCAAGGAGAAGAATCTGCTCATTGGAAAATTGAGACACGAAGCAGTGACCCTTAATGAGCATCTCACGAAAGCACTGAGGATATTGAAGAAGGGACGGCCGGAGGAGAACGTCGATCGCCAAATTGTGACAAACTACATCCTCCATTTCCTCGCCATTGATCGCTCAGACCCGAAGAAATTCGAGGCACTGCAACTAATTGCGTCGCTGTTAGGCTGGACTGATGGTATGTTCTACTTTACCTTTCTCTTCCTAAGCTCGACGCTCTTTGAAGTAGCTTCGCCCTTACTGACCCCGCTCTAGAACAACGCGAACAAGCCGGTCTTGCCCGTCCCGGCGCGTCAAACAACAGTCTCCGCATCCCGCTATCACCCTTCAGACGCACGCCATCGACACCGGCATTAAATAGTGCATTGTCTGACCCCATGCTCGGTAGCTCCTCTAACAAAGAGTCACTTGCTGACCTATGGTCTGACTTCCTTGAACGAGAGGCTGGCGAGGGCGAAAGATCTCGCAGCGGGAGTCAAGCAACCTCCCCGCCTTCGAGGAGCCAGACAACCTCTGGGTTGGGCATCAGTGAGAGTTAAAGGTGGTGAAGTGCATGTTAAGAGCGAGTTCTTGTATTTATATATGGTCACCTTTCGATGCATCTGGGTTTCAGAGCGAGCACGGCATGACGTTTCAAGTCCTTGAGCGGCAGAGGGCATTTTGCAATATTTTGTTGATTTGGAATGCATGGCAGCATCTTAGATTTGCCTTAATGGACGGTAAAGAATTCATGACTATGCTCGTGTGACTCCAATTATGATACATTCCCTCCTTCTACTTTCCAAGCAAAATCTATCGTAATCTCGACACTTTTCGTTTCATCCGCAGTCCACAAAGACATACTCGTACACGCACCCAGTCCTCTTTCCTCGACTTATCTCCGATCCTTCCAGTCCTTTGGATGTTGTATTATGGGCTTCTCCTCACGCGGGTCTGGCTCCATTCGGCGGGTGTTCTTCCGCTCCATGATCTCTTCCCGCTTCAATTGCTTCGCTTGCTTGGGTGTGGCTCCCCGACTGGAGTCGGAATGTAGTTTGAAGATGGAGGTTTTGATTGCTGGGCGCAGTCAGACAAACATGCGGTCATAGCAGCTTCTTCAATGCTTACCATTCACGCAGTACGGGCACAGAATATGCGCACGCTTCACCCTCCCACACGCGGCGCACTTGTTCAGCGAGGTGATGTCTTTGAGGCCCTTGCCGGCCATGAACCGCTGGCGCCTCTTGCGATGCGACGTCTTCTTCTTGGGCACCGCCTTGAGGATGCCCTCCCAGATGTCGGCGATTGAGGGGATGGATGGCAGCGAGAGCGACGGCAGCGCGAGGGCGGCGAATGGTGTGGGCATCAGGCGGAAGGGCTGCGAGAGGCGCTGCAGCAGCGGCGGGTTCAGGACCGGCCGTACGGGGCCATTGAGGGCGGGGAACAGCGTCTGGAGCAGCGGCGGGAGCGGGCGGGCGAGCGCCATAGCGACGGGGAAGATTCGGGAGACAACTAAATATTTCTCGTGATGCTTGCACTTGGTGTTGAGACAAAACCCACCCCCGGCCGGCAGCTCTTGGTGCTAGGCCAGACCTGCCCTAGCGGGGCGCCCGGGCATTCGCTTGGTGGCTGCCCCTTTCCGCGCTTGCATCCTGCGACACCACGAGAAAGTCCACGACAGCGTCTCCTCCGCCTATTTGTATACAACAACACCTGTTCTCCACCCACGTTCCTCCATCCCCCCAATTCCCTCGTCCACTCACCGCTTTCGGCCCCGAGCCCTCCTTCGCCCGCAATGGCGTCCGCCTTCAACCAGCAGTCGGTCTACCCCAAGAGCTATGTCGGCTTCGACAGCATCACCAACCAGATCGAGAAGAAGCTCGTGAAGCGCGGGTTCCAGTTCAACATCATCTGCGTCGGTAAGCAGCGCCATCCTCCCGTCCTCTCACATTGCAGTGCAGCAGCTGACGTGACTGCCCTCCCTCAGGCCAGACTGGGCTCGGCAAGTCGACGCTCATCAACACCATCTTCGCGTCGCACCTAATGGACAGCAAGGGCCGTCTCGCCCCCGATGAGCCCATTCGCAGCACCACCGAAATCCAGGCTGTCTCGCACATCATCGAGGAGAATGGCGTGCGTCTGCGCCTCAATATCGTCGACACGCCTGGCTACGGCGACCTGATCAACAACGAGCGCTGCTGGGACCCCATCGTGAAGTACATCAAGGACCAGCACAGCGCCTACCTGCGTAAGGAGTTGACCGCTCAGCGTGAGCGGTACCTGCAGGACACACGCATCCACTGCTGCCTGTTCTTCATCCAGCCCTCGGGCCACGCCCTCAAGCCCATCGACATTGTCGTGCTCAAGAAGCTGAGCGAGTTCGTCAACGTGGTGCCCGTTATTGCGAAGAGCGACAGTCTGACGCTGGAGGAGCGTGCCGCCTTCAAGGAGAGGATAAAGGAGGAGTTCCAGTTCCACAACCTGAGGATGTACCCTTATGACAACGAGGAGCACGACCAGGAGGAGGTTGCTCTGAATGCGTCCATCAAGGTATGCACAAGACAAACACAGATTATGAATTGGCACTGACAGGACACAGGGCATTCTGCCATTCGCTGTTGTTGGGTCTGAGAAGACCATCGTCGTCAACGGCAAGCAGGTGCGCGGTCGCCAGAACCGCTGGGGCGTCATTAACGGCAAGTACCCCTATTGGACCTTCTTTGCACCTTCTAACGTAGTCTGCAGTCGAGGACGAGAACCACTGTGAATTCGTCTACCTGCGCAACTTCCTGACCCGCACTCACTTGCAAGACCTGATCGAAACCACCTCCCAGATCCACTACGAGTCCTTCCGCGCCAAGCAACTTCTTGCACTCAAGGAGAGCTCTGCAGTCGGCGGCCACAGTTCCCGACCCATCTCACCTGCCGCCGACCGCGAACTGAGCAGGAACAGCCAGCGGATGACCATGAATGGGTATTAGGAATTCCCTACTCATAGTCGAGTTGAGAGCATGGGCGCCAAGCCTGGCGTGCCTGGAGGCGTCCGACTGGAAGGTTGATTTACGTCAACCACGTATGGGGAGTTCGCAAAATGAGAATGGACTACGGGCGGTGTTGAAGTGGGCGGTTGCGGTATGATACCAGTGCAGCACTTAGCACGAAACGGAGCTGTTGGTTGGGGCATACTTTCTACACACGCTTAACACTTTTATCTTTCTTGAATATTGGTTTTAGTGGTGCTGCTCGAGCGGACGATGGGTTTACTTCTACTTCTACTTTTGATTTTTCCTATGTCTGAAGCGAAGGCGTGACGTTGGAGGTGGAAGCCTGGGTCTAACTGGTTATACCTAGGGAACTCTTCTAGGATAGTGCGCTAGGTACTGTAGTGAGTGTTGCAGGAGGGGTGGTAGTGGTAATTCGAACCAACATGGCCTTGGATTCTTCTATGATGCGCCCTCACGTTTCGCTTCCTTCTTGAGCGTCTCCTAGGCATGGTTCCCTGATGATCACCTGCGTTTCTCCCCACGTCCGGATACCAAACCACTTCTCCGATCATGTCGCGCGAAGGGTCATGTGATAGCTTTCTTTTGGAATGGCAAGAACGATCGGGAAGCCGTGTCCCTCGGCATGTCGAGAACTTTGGGAGGTGTTATTCCAGTCTTTCTTAAATAACCCTTCAGATGCCTTATCGTAAAGCCCTCGCGCCCCCAAAATCCTCCATACTATCCTCCTTCTTGCCCGACCCCTCACCAGCAACCTTCATCTTCCTCCTCGGCGACCCTTCTGTCGCAAACGAAGCCAGCGTCGAAGCCGAATCTGGTTCTTTTAAAAGCAGGGCGATGAGTTTCGCCTTCGAAGCGCCTCGCTTGAATCTGTCGTCTAGATCTGCAACTGCGTCTTCGGTGTTGGAGGTGGAGAAGGTGGGCGGGTCGGTCAGAGAGTGCAAGAGGGTGATGTGTGGGGGGAGGCGGGGAAGGGGGGGTAGAAGTGGAAGTACGGATTCTACCGAGTCCCCTTTTGAAGGTGCATCTGCTCTGGTATTTTCTTGTCTAGTATCATTCCCCTTTACCTCGCCTTTTCCATGCTCAGCCTCTGTCTTCTCTTTGCTTGCGTTGTGAGGAGAGGGTAATCGCGCTCCCCACACCACACTCCGCCCATGTAGCACGCCCAACGCAGCGAATTTCTCGAAGCCTTTCTCGAGGCCGAAGACTCGTCCTTCGATTTTACCCGCTTTTGCGCCGGCGGCGAGACCCGTGCTGTAGGCGCTGGTGTAGAGGCTGTCTTCGAGGGTGAGGAGCGTGGTGAAGGGGTCTTCGGGTTGGGGTTGGGTCGATGGCGGCATCACTGGATTGTGAGGGCGGAGGGCTGAGGCGTAAGGGGGGAGACTGATCTATGAGTTCAAGCTCTATACTGGTGGTTGACCGTGTCTCCTTTTTCTCTTCTTCTCGGGGATGGATGGGGCTTCGTGTGGCTGGTGAATGTGGCGGGGTAATTTTTGGCGGGGCAGCAATTGTGTGATGTTTCCGGACAGCTTCGTTTCCGACGTGGTTGACTCACAAGGGCTCAAATACAGTCATACTCCTCCTCTATACCACGCCATTGAGCCTCTCTTGCCCGTCTACCCACCAAATCTCCCGTCCCATCAGTTACAAATGTAAGTCTGCGAGCCCGGAGACGCAAGGCTGAGCTGACATGATGTGACAGAACCCCACCTAGACATAGCAAACAAGCAACCGCGTTCCATGGCTTCAACAGAGGCAAAGAAGAAGATTCTGCCCGTCGAGGGCGAGCGGAACGTGCTCATCACGAGCGCATTGCCGTATGTCAACAATGTCCCGCATCTGGGCAATGTCGTTGGAAGTAAGCCGTCCTCTACCTCACACAATCTCCTTACCAGTTTTCACAATGTCACGTACTGACTTCCCACGTAGGCGTCCTTTCCGCCGACGTCTTCGCCCGCTATTCCCGCGCCCGTGGCTACAACACTCTCTACGTCTGCGGTACCGACGAATACGGCACCGCGACCGAGACCAAGGCCATAGAAGAGAAGATCACGCCCCAACAGCTATGTGACAAGTACTTTGCGCTGCACTCGGACGTCTACGAGTGGTTCAACATCTCCTTCGACCACTTTGGCCGCACGCCTACAACCCAGCAAACCGAGATCGCCCAGGACATCTTCACAAAACTCCACAAGAACGGCTATCTGGAGGAGCAGACGACCACGCAGCCCTACTGCGAGACACACAAGAGCTTCCTGGCGGATCGATTTGTGGAAGGCGAATGCCCGCTTTGTCATTACGAGGATGCGCGGGGAGATCAGTGCGACAAGTGTGGGCACTTGCTAGATCCGCTCGAGCTGCTCAAGCCGCGGTGTAAGCTGGATGGCGCAACGCCAGTGCCACGAGAGACGAAGCACGTGTACTTGTGTCTGGATAAGCTGCAGCCAGCAGTCGAGAAGTGGTTTCAAGAGAGCAGTCAAGCCGGCAATTGGAGTTCGAACGGCGTTCAGATCACTGCGAGTTGGTTGAAAGAGGGGCTGAGACCACGAGGCATCACCCGAGATCTCAAATGGGGGACCGCAGTGCCGCTCGAGGGATATGAGGACAAAGTCATGTACGTGTGGTTTGATGCTTGCATCGGCTACGTCTCCATCACGGCAACATATACCGACGAGTGGGAGAAGTGGTGGCGGAATCCGGACCACGTCAAGCTGTACCAATTCATGGGCAAGGACAACGTGCCGTTCCACACAGTCGTCTTCCCGTGCAGTCAGATCGGCACCGGCGATAAGTGGACCATGCTTAACACCATCTCAACCACCGAGTACCTCAACTACGAGAAGGGCAAGTTCTCCAAGTCGAGAAACATTGGCGTCTTCGGCAACAACGCGAAAGATACTGGGATCCCCTCAGACGTCTGGCGATACTATCTCCTATCTCATCGTCCAGAGACCGGTGACTCGGAATTCGAATGGGACGGTTTTATCGCATCGAACAACAACGAGCTTCTCAAGAATCTCGGCAACTTTGTGAACCGCGTCATCAAATTCGTCAATTCGAAGATCTACGACTCCAAGATCCCCGACTACACAAAGTTCTCGGATCCGTACTTTGAAGAGCACAAAAAGAAGGTCAATGAGTTGCTGAAGAAGTATATTGAGGAGCTCGAGGACGTCAAGATCAAAGCAGGGCTGAGCACGGCTTTGCATCTGTCGAGCTTAGGCAATCAGCTCTTGCAGGATAACAAGTTGGACAATAAGCTTGCTATTGAGCAGCCAGACAGATGTGCGGCGGTTGTTGGGCTAGCGCTGAGCCATATCCACTTGCTTGCATCTCTCATCCAACCATATATGTAAGTCTTCCATTCTTTTAGACAGGATACCGGACTCTGGACGCAAGCTAGAATGATCCACTGCCACTGCCTATCACTGCTATTTACACCAATGGATACTAACGCATGTAGGCCCGATACCACTGATCTCATCCTAAAACAGCTCAACTCGTCATTCCTTATCATCCCAGACGAGTGGAAAGCTCAATCCATCGAAGTCGGTCACACAATCGGCAAAGCAGAGTATCTCTTCTCGGCCATCAAGCCCGAGAAGGAACAAGAATGGAGAGAGCAGTTCGGCGGCGACGAGGCCCGCAAGGCAAAAGAAGAGAAGGCTGCCAAGGCCGCTGCTAAAAAGGCAGAGAAGGAAAGGAAGAAGGCTCAGAAGGCCGCTGCTAAGGTTGGTGAGGGTGTTGAATCAGCGGAGAAGGGCAAGAAAGGTGAACAGCCTGTGGCAGGTACCGCTGTCGAAGAGGTGGAGAAGGGCGTGAATCAGGTTTCGCTGCAGACATCATGATTGTCTTGGGTAGGGTGTTCAGGCGGGGTAATCATGGGTTTTTGGAGGATACTGTAGTATGAGTAGGGCTTAATTCAACCTTTAAGCCTCTTCCCTGAATCACGTCGACGGTGATAATACATTATATTTTTCCGAGATTATGCTATCTACGCAAGCACCATTATAAACTGGGGTGTCACGTTGAGAGAATTTGCACAGCTATCCGCCGTCCCATTGTTTTCCTTGCAATCCTTACTCTCTACACTACTCTCCCCCTCCTCTCTGAAACTGACCCTCTATCACACACGCCCTTCCCTTCTCCATTACTTCACTCTCTGAGCTCCCCGCCACCCCTAATTTCCTTCCCCACTCATTACTAAACTCCGAGACACTGTCAGCATTCCATTCCCCAACGCAACAACCACACTAGCTTCTGAACTTCTGCTTCTTCTTCTTCTTCTTCTTCTTCTTTTGGTCTATCTTTAGCCTTTCACGCGCATATTCACGTGCGAGGCTTCGCCAACGGTATGCAGGAATAAATGCCGTCAGGCCTGCGATCAGGAGGGTAGACGGAGGGAGAAGATCATGGTGGCGGGAGGGGAAGAAGGTGGGATGAGTATTCCGATCAACACTTCTGCGAGCGAAGGATGCCGGAGGCGAGGCCTACATAGGCGCATGTCACTGTGTATCATCGGCTTCGAAGATTCCTCTATTACGTCGCTGTTCCGGGACTCTGCAGTCTGCTCAAAACAAAAAGGAGCTCTCCCATAAGGCTCTGTTGTGCTCTATAAGGCGCTACCATCTTCATTGTATACCGATTCTTCCCATTTGCACGTCTCCCGCCCCCGGTTACCATCCTCCTCGATTTTTCTTCAACGGTCCCCGGAATTTCCTCATGCCCTTCTCTCTGAATCCATACTATTACTCACTCTCCACAACCGCTCGTTGTTACTCCTGCCAAAGAGTCCATAGTCTACTGGATCAGTGACAAAATTCAAGTCGTAGAAACCGTACGCACAGGAGTCGTGCACGATGTCGGTGGCCACGGGGGTCTTGGGGAGCGCGGTGTCTAGGAAAGAAGGCGTAGGGACGTGGGGCAGGTAGATGATGAAGTGGGTGTGGTCGGCTGCCGATGAGGGAAGATAGTTCAATGCCTCCCCCTTTCTTCCCGCGGTCAATTCTTATTTCCAACCTCGGGGGCTTCTCTGGATTCAACGCTGCAGGAAAGCGCGCACGCACACGCACAATGCCTCCATGTTCTCCCTCCTCAAGCACGACACGTCCTGTCCCCTTTCCTCATTTTAATCGCCCTCCCGCACCCTAATATTCCCAATCAACACCCCCTGGGACTCCCACGCAGAAGCAACAACTGCGCTCTCTCTCCCTCCTTGAACAACTTTCCTGCTATAATCTTGAAGCCGAAAGTTCGGGAACATAAGCCTAAGAAGGAGGCCAGGCGTGTGAGGTTCGGCGTGAGATCTGCGAGGGCGAATAGAAGGAAGATCGGGGATTGGCTCACCATTGCGCGGGTTGTGGTGGAGGATGAGGGCTCGAGCTGGACGACCTGCGAGGAGTATTATGTAGGAGATAAATGGGAAGAGACAGCACGTACGATGACTTTGCTTGGAATAGAGGGTTAGACGACGAGGAGGGCGGGGAAGAGGCATACGCAACCGCTGCTAATTAGTACAATCAGTCAGGGCTGGGTACATGCATTGTCGTTAGTTTTGGTGTCCGTTGGTCGTTGAGACCCTTCTTTGTATTGGATTCTCCCCTCTTAGACGGGAAGGAGGGAGATGGAGGAGCTGGAGATGAGACTGGGCAGGCGTGAAGATGATATCTTATTCTAGGCGGAGGAGTAGAGAGACAAGGACTGGATATGAATAGACTAGAGAGAATCGGCGCGGTGTTGAGTCCTCCGGAGCTTTGGCGAGCTTTGGCGAGCTTCATGCTCTGTGGAGACAGTCACATTTCCACCAAGCTCGGCCTCAGCCTCAACCATCCTACCAACACCCAACAACCCCACCTTGACCTGCCAGCTATTGTCGAGAACCTTGCCCCTGACATATAGCGAATCCTTCGCACCGAGCGATTGCGTGTCCTTGCTAACATACTGGGGCTCCCGAGGGACGCTGGCCGCTCCCACCCCTCTGTAGGGTCATACTCCTTTCAATCATCTACCATACGACAGCGACACCTTGATCACCTTGCTTGCTCTGTTCCAGAATTCCCCCTCCTGACCCGCCGCATCGAACAATTGCCCGTCCTCGCCAGCACAAGGATCGGGGTTCTCCAGGGAACCACATGTCCACTACCAACGGGACACCCACCTACCACACCCACACTTCTATAAGGCTGGACTCCGCTCGAGCGCATATGATACTACAGCGGCAAATGATACGGTCATTTGGCGTCTTCGCCGGCACCGTATTGGCGTACGAAGACCCCAGCGGGGCCGTACAGATGCCCAAACCCCGCGCTCTCGTACTTGCTCGCCGAGGAGCACACGCTGGTTGATACACGCATGCGCCGCGGACCCCTTACACTGCCGTCACCGCGACTACGAACAACGTGGGTCTTGGTTGTAGCATTACCAAGACGGTACGCATGTTATGTCGCCGACGATGCGCGTGCTGCTGACTCGATTCTAGATGCGAATCCACCCTTACGCAAATGCGCTCGCACACAGAAGACGAAAGAGGAGCTCTTGACTATGTTATGGGTTACACGAAGCTAGAGCTCGACGTCGTCCTCCTATATCCTCTGCATGCTTGACTGAGGTCACCTGCTCAAGATACCGCACCGACGAGTGTCGTCACACCCGCGCTGGGGCGATGTCAGTTGTATTCGAGGGCCTGTAAACCGACGTCTTGAAAGCGCTGGGAAGTCCGGTAATGCTGTGGCTAGTCGATCATACCAAGGGCGATTTGTACACGAGTGGGAGTCACGGACAAATACACATCGACCTCGGACGCATTCGAAGCTCTGGCGAAGGAGGAGCGGGAATTTAGATGTCGAAGACGGCCACCATGCCTACGACGATGCCCATTGGTCTCGGGGGCACACTCGGTAGCTTCAGGCGTTTTCGGTCCATATCAGGGCCGTGAAAGCCGAGCATCTATGGACACCGCGCGTGCAGGCGATGCTACTCGACGTGAGGTCTCCCACATACCGCTGAGGCTGCACAAAAAGGACGCCGGCGGGGGACGATGCGGCAGCTTGGAACATTAGGCACACGCACCACATCTGAAAGGGACTTGTCAACGATGCGTTTGAGTGGCTTTCGGGGGATTTGAGAATCGCAATAAAGTCCACGCCCGTGAACGACGTGTGTCGATGTTCATTGCGGCTCTACCACGACGGCCTTGAACATGTGCAATACTCGATTGGAGGGCTATGCAGAGGCCTCAATCATTGAATACTCTGTATCCTCGTTCTTTCTATTAGCGTAGATAATGTTCTAATGCAATGCGTTGCTACAATCATTCTTTGTCTTTAGAATGTTGCGAGCAGATGCGGATATCTTACGTCTTATTCAATGCTCGGCTGCTTTGCATTTTTAGAACTGTACATGTTAAAGTCATTGCCGCGCCCTTATATCTACATGCATACAGCAAAAAGAAAACTGCCCTTCTCCCTTCTAATAAAAAAAAAGGAAAGAGCAAAAAAGAATTTTATACAACATTTAATCTCGGAGCTCCGTGGTCTAGGCTTTTTAGCTTTTTTGGGGG
>MU002289.1:0-23843 GCA_010093585.1 Melanomma pulvis-pyrius CBS 109.77
GTTCTAGTTCCGTACCTCGACAATTATATCTTCTTTTAACAAAGCTACGCGGCGTCCTTCTCGACAGGGCGGGGTCAGGGTGGGACCGCGTCAATATCTTTGTGTATGGTAAGTCCTCCTTCTCTATCTCGCTAACTATCAAGCTACTAAGGAAATTTCCAACACTACTCCCAACACTCCGTTATAATCTACTTTATTACTGTGTTAGGTACCTGGATAGTACGTTCTCTTCTTGCACTTAACTTCTTCAAAGGCTAATTAGTTTGTAGCAACATACATTATTACTACAGTGCTTTCTTGTCAATAATCCTATTACGCAGACTTCATTCTGTAACAACCAGCTTTCTATTCTATAAATACCTCAAAAGTTAGATAAGTTTGAGTATGCTAATTAATCTTGTTTTTCATATGTATGGTTTCGTCTGTGCTGGTTTCGATGGCCGATCTAGATAACGGTCAAGTTGGTAGACAAGTATATAAATAAACAAGATTTCTAAGGAACTAAAAGAATCGAATCTTAAACTACGAAGACGTAGTATATCTGTCCAGTAAGTTGATAGCCGCGTTCATAGGTAATAATTCCATAGTGAGACGGTAGGATGAGGGCGTTCATGTCCATAGCGCCAACAGAGAACGAATATCCATATGCACAAATCGTAGATAAATTTGTGAACGTATAAATTTCCCGCTGACCGAAATTCGTCCCACAGTATATACTTACATCATTTGAGAGTTTCGCATCCATATAGTTACAGCCGCCGTTTGTGCAATGCATTGCCACCGCCTTTGTTTTCAGAAAGCATCTGTCTCTTCAGCCAGTAAAATTCCACTCCCAAGCGCCTAGCAAACAGCTGCAAGCGCGTCGTTGCCTAGTCGCCGTTCACTTGTTAGACGTACACTCACTGCCCTCGCTCCCCACCCACCCTTACCTTCCACCACGAACGTACAATATCCACACAGAATCTACACCTCTCTGTGCCTTCAAGCTCATCATGGTATCCCCCGGAAATGGCTGGGGCAACTTCGCTGCCCGCATCGCGCACGACGACCGCGCCGTGATCGTGACAGCGAAGAGAGATTCCGAGCGGGTGGGCGGGGTGACGTTTCTACCCAAGATGCTGGAGACTTTCACGGATAAACAGGGCAGAGTGTCGGAGACGCTGCACGAGGAAGAGCAGCGTGATGGGGACACATGTGCTGGTCAGCAGGCCAAATCAAAGCCACAGGTGAGACTAGAGAGACAGATATGAAGCGGGAGGGCACTAACTTGAATGAATCAGCAGGACAACGCGCAAGAGATCGTGAGTATCAAGACTAGCGACAACGCCATGCCAACAACTCAACGACCGCCTACGGCTTCCTCCCCACTAGTTGACAGCCTTGAGCCCGTCATCGTCAATATCGCCATGTTAGAGGGTAATGACGGTGGCTCTAAAGCCGTGACCACCTCTCCGTCAAGCATCCCGTATACCGTCCCCGCCGACCCGCCGTCTTCGAAGCAGGTGGCATCCGCCATCAACGCCAACGACACAAAGGGCCATGTCGGAATCCCAAGCCCTGCTCCCAACAAAGATAATCCTAAACACCAGCGCCATGGGAAAGAGGTGATGTCTACCAAGGAGATCTCCGACTTCATCGAGAAACCATCGAAGTCCCTATCCTCCGCTATATCTGCAGTGTCGATCCCGAACTTGGACGAGGAACTGTCAACGGACAAGTCCGGCGTACCTCCCCTCAGTCCGAAGGACCCCCTTCTTTCGAACGCGATTGACGACGTTATCAAGGAGGTCCCCGTGTCCTCTCCTTTGGTTGAGAGAAAAGATTCCTTTCCAAGCTTGGTCGGTGGATTGGTCTACAAGAGTGGCGGCTCATCACCGCGAGTTCTCGCAGCCAAATCATCATCTTCGACTCTCAACAGCACTGACGAAGGTGGCGTGTCCCTGCTCGTGGACCATTGGGACTCTACTGACATCTCTATCACGGACAGGCCATTTACCTCCGACACGGCAGCTACCAATCCCTTCTCCACGACAACCAACTCCGTCACCACCACGTTCGCGGACCTCAGTCCGGATCAGATCTTCAGTCCTAGCAAGTTGAGTAGTGAAGTGTTACCTTCTGAAGTGACTAACGAACGTGCCAGTCTATCATCGAAAGGTCGCATTGATTACAGCAAGCTCCCGCGCTCCGAATGGTTCATCTGGCGCCGCTGCTGCACTTGTCACACCGTGTACTTTGTTGGGGGCATCTACTACGACCAATGCGCCTGTGGACATAAGAAGTGTCAACACTGCTACTGGGAGACGGACTTCGGATATCCGCCGATGTGGTAACTCTAAGATGTGAGGAGGACTGGCTGAAGGATGTGACAGATTGTGGACAACGTCATCTGGTTCCAAATTGAAGTTGATGCAAACGGTGGTCTTTGCTAGCTTGGAGTTGAGTTGATTCTGGCTGATTTGAGATTGCGGACGGGTGGTGGCCTTTCTTAACTGGGCGCTTGCGACCTCTTTGACTTTTATATGCTTCTATTGGACAATGATGGGACTGGCATCGTGATGGCCTGGGGACGCTTCCGTAGTAGTACACGTAGTGGCTCTTGCACGACTATCAACCAACTCCAGTGCATTATTGAATGAAAGTCTTACCAATACCAGTATTTATTATCTGCTAGCGTGTCGAAGATGTAACTCACAATGCAGTCCACGATAGCCTGATTCAACAGCCAATGTTGTATCCTGACATCTCATCTAAATACTCTTGTCCATCCTCCAATATCCGTCCATACTCCCACAATCTCTTCATTTGCAGGTCTTTCTATATAGGGATCCTCAATATGTACTCCCGCAAGTACGAAAACTTCCACCTCTATAGCATCCCCTCACGGCGATTTGTCGTAGACTGTTAAGAACTGCTCCACCTCAACACTGGACTTCTCATGGAACAAGGAACACTACAACTGCTGTTAGCGTCATAAATTCCACGCTACGTACAATACTGCTGAGGGCCCTGTATTAGATGGCCCAAAGGAGCATTGGAGGTGTGATGATTGTATGGGGGTCTCTACGCCGCTGAAGAGGTAGATATGATATATGGAGGAGAAGAAGGGATGGTTGTAGGTGCGGATAGCAAACTAAGATTGAGGAGCTTTTTTTTCGATTGGGAGTAGTAGGGGTTTACATAGAAGCTCAATTTCAGTAGAATTCAAAAGGAGAAGCGCAAAACTAAATGAGCGAGATTTGACAGCTTGAAATGAATTATAAAAGAACAATTGCGTGTGGAAGCTGAGGTCATAAGCCTTTGCTGTCGTGTTGACACGCCCGAAGCCTAACAGCACATATACACTGCTTTTGCTAGACCCTCCTCCCTCAAACCTTCATGCCCCAAGCCACCTCCCTTTCGACACCCGGCTCCTCCTTCCTCCCTCCCCTCCCCACAACCCTGACACTCAGTTCCGGCTTATTGACCAATGTCTGCAGCACAACGCAATATCTCTCTGTCAACTTCCCAAGCCTCTCGACCTCATCCTCAGTAACTCCCTTCCCATCTTCTCTCTCGCCAAACTTCAGGTCAAACCCCAGCCGTATGCTAGTAATCCCCACCGGCGCTGTCTTATCCACGCCTAGGGTCCCCTTGAAATCCAAGTCGCCCTCCGCTGTCACCGTCCCCTCTAGTATCGGTATGGCCAGCGCTGTAGCCACAGCCTTCAATGTCACCCCTGCGCAGGCGACCAGCGCTTCAAGGAGCATGTCGCCTGAGCAAAGCTCGCCCGAGATGTCGGGGTCATCACCGCCTGCTTTCGGATGCAATCCCGCAACTTTGGATGCTTCTTTGACCGCGGAGCCAGTGGAGAGCTTGCAAGTTATAGAGCTGGCGTCGAGCGAGCCGGAAGACTTAAGGGTTACGATAGCGGCGTTGGGGTCGGAGCGGTACGAGGACTTGATGGGAGCTTGCTTCTCGCGGAGAGCTTGGGCGGTCGACATTGCTTCCAAGATTTGGTCGGGAGCGTGTAAACGTCGAGAAAAGAGATATTCGAAAATTTCTGATGTTTCAATCGAGCTGGGGACTCAAATTCTAAGGCGTCGGAGGTATCATGGTTTTATAGTTGCGGATGTTGCGGTTAGTTTCCATTGACCCTTGAGAGTGGCTCTAGCTTGACCCCGCAAAGGAGCAATGGAAGCTTCCGAAGCTCCGCAATCTTTTGCGGATGAGAGGAGATCTACGCATGTTCAGTTCGAATGCTTAGGATTATAGATTTGAGTGTAAAAATAATAGATCTACTACGGCCTTTTGTGCGAATAGAGATGAAATATTGATCAACAGGGCACGTAGGATGTTGTCGTTGGTTAGGTAAGGTAGTTAGTCAGCCTGCACGTGAGATATCTGGGCACCCCACAATTTCGGGGAAGGACTGAGATTCAGAAGTAGTGTATCTTATGAATGTTTGAAATGCCTCAAATATCAATATAGTGAGAAAGATCTAGAAGTGCAAGAACTTGGTAGAGTAAAGACCGGTGACAGTGGCCACGCTAGTACCTGGTCTAGCCCAATCAGGATGGCAGGGGCCAAACAACACTGCAGTAGCAGTGCTCCCCAATGCCTGGAAGACCTGTGTCTCTACTACCAGACGCGATAATTCTGACGTGGAAATCACATTTGATCTTTCTCAGCTTGCTAGGCAGATTCGAGATGTGCTTCCCTTTCGATATAGAGACGGACAACGTGCCTCCACATGATGCGAAAAGTTGCCAACGCAAATCCCGCCGACCAATACTCAGACTATAGAACAACCTATTGCTCGCGGATTCGAAATGAGGGAGTGGGTAAAAGGCCCGTCCTGTATGATGAAAAAGACTTTTGTAGAATACACAAAGCGTTCTGTAGCTCATGCTGCAGATGATAGCGGTGTCTGGCAACCACAACATAATAAAAGAGAATTAAAATTTCTAATCGCTCCTAGGAATCATTCAGTTGCCAAAAGAACCCTAGTATCAGACTTGGAGCTGATAGTTTATTAGCAGGGGAGTTCTCCAACGTCTAGTAGAAATGAGGAAGTTGATAGGAGCCCCCGCTCATCGCGTTCAAGCGCCGTCTCTCCCCATTTCGATAGCGAGCCTCCTCATCGATGGAACCTAGGCATGCTGTGCCTTGCGATTAAGCTTTTATTAGTACTGTCAACAAATTAGTCGCTTAATTAGTGCAATCGAGGTTGCGGCGACCTCTTTCACTTACGCCCATCTCCAGATTATATAAGCTAGTCTACCACAGTCACCGCCACTCCAACTCTAAATCTCTTCCTCCTCCTCTTCCTCAACTTCGCGAGGACAACCTCCTATACACCTACCAGAAGTCCCTCGCGCTCGCCCCCATTTCGTCAAAATGGCGACAATCGCAAGCGGAGTTCGAGCGACCGACGACGACTCCACGGATATCCCCCTTCGTTCACTAGAACAGGCGGCACGAATGATCGGTGTTAGAGGCGACTTCTTACGGTGCCTGCCATTCGGCAAGGCCGTCTTCGACAATGCAAAAGACGAGACCGTCAATGAGAGCTCGGTCCAAGGCCTCTTCCCGTTCAGGCTGTTTGTCGGGACAGTATACGATTTCAACGGCCAGATGGCGCGCCCGATGTTAGTCTGGGCTCGATTTTGGTCTTATTCTAGCTACACCCAGATTCGGTACATGGGCTATGATGAAGACGGAGGACAGCATTCTGCGTTCACTGAGGAATTCTCACCAGAGTACATCGACAAGCCTGCAGACGCTTTTGGCCATATATCCGGAAACGCCACGCGCGCAGTGGTTCTCTACTACTTCTTACGAAGAGGCGCTCCGTTCCCATTAGACCGAATCAATGCGCAGCAAGGGAATGCCATCATGGACGCCTGTACCCAATATAAACAGTCTTCAGAAGCTCAGGATAAGCCACTCTTCGTCAGGTCGGATTCGGAATCAAGTGATACAGAGGGCGAGGTGATTGACAACGCCAAGACTTCCGGGGTGCCACCAAAGGTTCCAAGGTATGGTCTAACCTATCTAACCTATGTACTGAGTTAACGTGCGTGACACTTTAGGCCCACCCAACCTTCAAGAGGATCTAGAGCAAATGTTTCCAGTGCTGCCAAGCTCATTGGTAAGATAGTAAATTCCGGACCCAAGCGCTATCGTGGTACACCGACACCCGTTGGCAATGATGTCATCTCAACAAGTCGCCCTTCGACTGCCGCTCCCATACGCCCCAACTCAACAAGTCGCCCTTCGACTACCGCTCCCATACGCCCCAACTCAACAAGTCGCCCTTCGACTACCGCTCCCACACTCCCTACTTCAAGAGGGGCGGATGCTAGATTGAAGCAGATTGATAAAAGATTGGGAATTGTTCAAGCGAGAATTGTCGAGTATGAGAAGCGGGAGCAGACTCTAAAGGATGAAGACAAAATGACCCTAGGGGAGCATCTCAAACTTAGGGGAGATCTGGAAGCTCTCGAGGAAGCAATAAAGCTGAAGCGAGCCCAGCTGGAGGAGGTGGACGCTAGGCTAAAGGCACAAGATGCCGCAATCCTGAACATAGGATACAATATAGCGGTTGATAGAAGAGAGAAGGACAGGCTTGAATGGGAGATGGGCAGGATCCTTCGATCAGATTCCCGTAGGCTAGCTGGAGGAGGAGGAAGGTAGGCTAAAGGCGAGATCTTGAAAGTAGAAGAAAATTTGGAGCATGAGAACAAAGAGATGAACAGGCTTGAACTGAAGAGGAGAAGGATCCTTCGATCAGAGTCCCATAGACTATGACGGCACTCACAGGATTGAAATAATTCTTACAAGAAGAGTGAAGTTAGTAATTCTTCAACGATCAATGCGTGTAGATAATCACCTTCGTGGATATCCATATAGCATGTGCTTGTCACGAAAAGAATTCATCCTAGGCTCGAAATCTATAAGCTTCTGTTCTTCGCGAGAAAAGATATACCGTCGGTGTCTAAATGTAAGTCCTGACTCGGTAAACACAGGGCCTAAGGTCCATCTGGGAGCAACGCCAAATTTCCATGCTTGTCATCATAATAAACACTGATCCACTTCGTCTGCTTCCAGCCAAGCCATTGTCCCTTTTGCCTTCTACACCAAGACTAGCCCAAACGCCGAAAGTAAGAAAGGATCTCAACATCGCCTCCCTCGTGCTCAACACCGACTCAAGATGTCAAATTGACACGTATCTCTCTGCCCTCAGAGTTGATGCTATTGACCTTCATCTCCACTTCGACTTGGGTGTTGACGTGGTCCCAGAAACCAGTGATGATATAATATTGGAGGTCGCGAAAGGGCGCGAGAGGGTCTCCGTTCTGGCTGTGGTAGCGAACGATTGCTGAGTCCCAACAGATCAATCGTACTAAGCTGATGTTGCGACACCTGAAGATCCTATTGAGATCATACTTGCGTACAACGTCTGCCATGCGGAGAACCTTTAGTTGTTTTGAGCGCCTCAGGTTTCCTTCGTTTTCCATGCGGATGCGATCGCGCTCCGACCATGCTGAGATGGTCATACCGGCAGTGTGAAAGTTTATGGTGAGCTCTTGCAGATGTGGCAGTATGTTGCAGAGAAGGAGGTTCGGGTTCGAGGTCCTATTATGCGCGATACCGGAGAACCAGTGGAAACCGGTGAACTGGACCTTGGTGATGGCAGCGAAGAGCTCCGGCAGGTACGGTGATTCGATGATCTTGCGCAGGTGGTTGACATCTGGGACGCAAGTAATCTTGAATGTCAAAGTTGCGACAAATGGCAATGTCTTTGTGCGATATCCCTGAGGGTCCTCGTAGAACTTGGGGTATTGTTCGAGAAACCATGGGCTGTCTACTGAAGAAGTGGGGTCATCTCGAATAGTGGCGAAGGATATGAGTAAGGGATCATCGCGCTCGGTCTGAGACTGGGTAGCTGGTCTGTCGAAGACCGTCGGGCCTGGCTCGTCAGCAAGGGTTGTCTGCACAGCGTCACCTGTGGGTGGGCTGCTGGTGGTCATACTGGAAGACTGTGCCGCTTCGTCGACAGTAGTGAAGTCATTCGCAGCTGACAGTGGGCACATACTGGCGGTGTTTTCTGAGATGTCTGGACTCAAACCGGCTTCTGTGAACATATTAGTATTCACTCTCTCTAGCTGCTAGCAAAGGATATCACACGTACCAGACAAGACACTCAAGCGGGGAGGGCCACTGCCACGCCCGTGCTCTTCATCGCTGCTACCCCGAGTCGGGGTGCCCTGGGCACTCTGGTGAGAACCGCGGGCAGGAGTGCCTAGACAAGTGAAAGCGATTGTCAGTCAAACAGAACTGTATAGAAGATCATGGAGGATACCTAGCGTACCAATAGGCGGCTGCCTGGACGAGCTGTCACCGGCGGCCTCGCGCCAGTTGTTGTCCAAGAGCGAATCGCTCATATCTGCCCCAAGATTATAGTGAGCAGGTGAACCATCGGAAAGGGTTTGTGGGTAAGCCGTACGGCGAGATTCCTCAGGGTTAGAGTCGTGGGAGGCACTGGAGGCTGGATATGAGGGTTAGCCATGGTTTCGGACGGGTCTAAGAATACTACTCACTCGTAATGTTCCTGAAGGGAGCCATATCGGATGTGCGTTTACTCGGAGGCGGGGCGTAAGATTGTGGAGGCTCTGATACCGTATTTCCTTCGGTGTGCGAGAACTCCAACGCGTTAGCATGTTTTCCATAGTGAGATAGCTTCTTGCTCGCGATATTGAGCATTGGAAGACGTTACAAGATCGAGAAGGCAATTGTCGTGACAAGAGTGGATACGAGAAGTGGATGAACGGGAGGTCGAGTATTGAGGCCAGTGGGAGGCAATTTTATACTCGAGGTGCGCCCGGCAAAAGGTCGGAACGAGGGCACGGGATTAGCGAATTGGCGGCGTGAGTCAGTCAGGCTGAAGGTTTGCGTGAGTGACAGAGAATTTCTGTGAGTGACGTTGAGAGGACAGAGTGAAAGAGGTGGTGACAAACAAGGATCGTAAACTGGATAGCGAAGATCACCAGAAGTGACTAGTGATATGAGGCTTCCATGGGACGCCAGAATGGAAAACATGTAGAAAATTTGAATGGGTTGAGGAGTGTTAGATGTTCACCAACACGGCCATCAAGCCTCCTTCTGGAAATACATCGCAAGCAAGATCACAAGCAAAGCGAGAACCCGATGGTTTTTCCCCCTTAGTAGGCCCTTCTATGATATTGTCTGTTATGTTATGTATGCTTGTGTGTAATATATACTCGCTTTTTTCTTCGCCATTTACCCCTCGCCCGTTGATCCTACATGTCCCAAATCTACTACACGATCGTACAATAATAAAGAACTTACATTCTTGCAAGACAAAAAAACTTCAGTAAGAAGACCAGAGGACTCAGCCACCAATTCTCGTACACGGCCCATAGCCGTCGTCGAAAACGAAGCCGAAGAATCCAGAGGAAGAAGCCGAAGGAGATGGTGAAATTTGGTAAGAGATATTGAATAAGAGCCGACTAGCCGTGCAATTGGGTTGTAAGAGATGTTGAGAAAACGTAAGTTATAATGTTGGGTCGTAAGATATATTCAGAAGAAAAGGTGAAGCCATATTAAAGATGACCGATTAGAAAGTGGTGGCCAAGAAGAAAGTTTGAGGTCGATTGAAAAAGTGACACCGAGGAGAGAGCCGAATTCGTCTTGAAGGAAGGTCCCGGAAGAGACTAGCAGAAAAGAGGAAAGAGAAGGAAACCTCGTCTAGCGGCGGAAGATGTCGAGGGTGACAACGACCGTGCCATCCATCTGCAGATCCGTCCAGCTCACCCGCACACCGCGCACAGTGGGCTGGCGTCCAAAGGCAGCCACCGCCAGCCAAATACCGATGTCCAAGGCAAAACCGATTGGCACCCTGCGGAGAGCATATCGGAAGTCACAAATGATAGTGAGCTTCTTGAGAGAGGGTAGGTGTGCGAGCTGGCCAAGTTCCAAAGCGGCGGCTACTTCGTGGAGAGGCCTGAGCCGTAGGGGTGAATTGTGGAACACAAGGTGTTCTCCCTCTTGAATAGGAGGGTTTCCCTGCAGAGCCGTGTCTGCGAAGATGGTGATTGACACTTCGGCAAGATTTGGCATCTGGTAGCAGAAGTCCATGATTTCGTTTGCACGGGCCCAAGTGCAAGCCTGCTGCGAGAAACGTGGGAAATGCAACTCGCTTACCCTTGCGAAACCACAATCCTGAGGTAGGGTCAGTAGGAATGTTTCGAAATAGATCATATCCTCTTCATAGGATATTTCAAAGCTGGAGCGAGCAACTAGAACCGAGGCGCATTCGTAGTAGGCCAGGTGATCGAAGTCGGCGAGCCTATGCAGGCGGTACAGGAACGGCTGAATCATACTGTCAGTGCTATCCGTCAAAGAATTTTCTTTCATGACATCCTCATGTACGCAGAAAGCCGAGGGTATATCGGTGAGAATATAATCGAATATTGGATTGCGGATCTCCGGCGGAAAGACAGCAGAGATTGGTATCATTTCGGGGACTTCGGGGACAACTTCCTGAGCAATGTTGGGAGCGGCGGAGGGGTCTGTAAAAATCGTTAGAAGCGTGTAAAACGTGTATGTGATGGATGGGTCACGTACCGCATGAATAGCCAAGCAGGTCCATGCAAGGCGTGCTGATAGGAGTGCCTGATGTTGGGGTTGAATCTTGGAACCTTGTTAGCGGTGTGCGACAGATTGAGATTTGACATTGGTGCCTACCGTCGACATGCATCTCAGCAACTGTATCGGTGACCTGTATAATCGACATGATGGTAGTTAGAGAAGGGTAGATCTAGGGAAGGCAATATTAGCGCATGCATCTTAGTCAGAGAAAGGAGGGGTTCCTACTGGATTGAGTGGTGGTGAAGAGTCTCGCCGAGATACCAAGGTTCAGCCCTCGTGTTTGTAGATTGGTTGGCTGGTGTACTGTATCGCTAACAGCTTTGGGAGACGCGTCTCAAAAGTCACTGATCTGAAGTCCCTTGCTTATATTGATTGTGTGTTAAGAATCTGACACTTAGCAGGTGGATCGGTTGAAAGTATTCTTGCTGATTGGAGGGCTGGTGAGCGTGCTGGTGTAAACCTCTCTTTAATTCTCGGGGACGTAGCGAAGTCGAGCACGTCGTGATCGCGGAAGCACTTGATGAAAGTCACCAACGCGTCCAATCGTCACTTTCTCGCAGACTGCAGGGCAGAAGTGCGGCGTATGTAGGCGAACCGAGGATCCAGTGCTGACCAGAGAATCGTAGTTGGGATGAAGAGACGGTGTGTTGTGTGCGCACACAAAACAAAGGCTTGACAGGCAAAGAAGATTCGTCTTCAGAGAAGAGCGTAGAGATGATGGAGAGTGTGTATGTGGGATGGTGGGCTGAGTTTTGCGGAGGTAGGCGTTTGTATTGTGATTTCTAGAGCACAGACCAACGAGGAGAGTTCTCAACGCGTGGAGACGCGAACCGTGAGGGTCACCACGCGAAAAGAGATCTCACGTGCTAAGAGTGGAGAGTGATGAGCGAGGAGTAGCAGGAGGGGAGAATGGAGAAGGAATCATGGGTGGTAATTCGTATTGAATAGGCGGGTGCTTTGGCATGGTCCAGGTGATCTCGTTACGGTGAGCCTTGATCCCTCCAATACAGGCGGTGTTGAAATGTATGCGCCGATATCGAAAAGAATCAATTGCGATAGAGGGGTTTGATGGCTTGGCAGCTAATCAAAAACCTTTTGGGGGTCCTCCATTACGGCAGACACGTGGTGCGCAATTGGGAATCAGCTCCCCTCATCATGCCTTGAATTAAATAAAAAATGAAAGTATACAATGTGAGGGACAGCACTGATGGCGACCGATGTGGCAACATCGAGGCTTCAAGAATAAATTTGCAATGTAGAAGCACACCGCTTGGTGGTGAACAAGATCGTGACAGGGTAGAATTGCCAGGAATTGATCATGAGATCACATAAAGGTAGGCACAAGTAGAGGTAGGGATGAGAACATGTTGATGGGCAAATAAGAAAGAGATATATGATAAAAGGTATATCACATAGAGAGGAGAGGAGTGCACAGCCTACGCTCTTTATCAGCTGCACTGGCGTTAGCACATCCATTGCCATCGATCACGCTGAAAATTCCGCCATATGAAATCCTTACATTCCAATCCTACACCGCTCATCCATCATCACTGCCCCTCGCAGCTCACAAGGCCTGTCCGGATAGGTCAACATCCGGCCTTTCCAATCCACTTCTCTCTCGCCCTACTTTTAGGATCCTCAAACTTCTCCCTATGGAAATATCTTCGCTCGGTACGCATACACCTTGCATATATCATTACCGCCGCCTCCATAGCGAAGCTCTGTTGTAGCTTCCGGCACATCTAAGAATGAAACAGCATTCGACACCTTGAAATCGAACTTAGGACTCCACATTACCCCAAAGATGGGAACGAGACCCTATGAAGACAACGGGCCCGCGATGGCTCGTTGATGCGTTCTACTTTATGAAGTAACTGTCGACGTATTGGAGATACACGAGGGTGAGATGGGTTCAATTGAGATATGCGGGATGCTGTACGTCTAGAACTTCTTCATGGGAACTTCGAATGGGGGACCCGCATCACGGCGTGGACCCAATCGGCCGTCATACGCGTGAGGGCCTCGGTATTCATGTCAAAGAGGGCCGGTACATGTAACTTATCACAAAACGAAATCTGACGTGGAAGTAGAAATTTATAGAACGTCTTACTGATTCAGTATAGACCACAAAAATATCGATTTAGGTCAAAATTGTTACCCACAGGCGTGCTCGTGCCTACTCCGTCATCCCCAGCGCGTTTAGGTGTGAATCTATTCGTCTCGTCGTTTATATCTCGAATCGATCGAGATGACTAACATCTCCTAAATGTATGCGGGCACGCGTGGTCGAGGATGTAAAGGATTCGGGACATTAGCTATAAACGGTTAAAGACGTCGAGAGGTCTGCGTTGTCGATTGCGTGGCTTCAGGCAGCAACAGAGAAAACGACGAGATGGGACAGGGCCGGGAAAGGAGAGCGGAGGAAACATGAGCTCTAGCGTGACGGATGAATTCGGGGATGACTTCAGTGATGAGTTTGGTGATGGAAGGCGTGGTGTTGGAAGCGTCGAGGTGAAGGGTGCGACGCTGCTGACTCTTACGTGCTAATCAGCCGCAAATAGAAAGTCAGTGCCCGTCTCAGACCTCATCCCGAACCCCGAGATAGCCAGCGCCGACAGCCACCGTATCAGCCGCCGCACCGCAGTCGTCGCTCACATCGGCATCAGCATGGCAGGACACATGCTAGCACTGCAATGGCGCGCTGACGACATCGGTATATAAACCGTCGCACGCTCCCTTTGTCTGCTCCTTGTTGCGTCTCTTCTCATTCCTCGCTCACAGTTCACGCTCCGCCCGCCACGCATCATGGCCGCCCACAACTTGACTCGGGGCTCCTTCGAAGAGGAAGCGCCGCTGCTCTCGCCCACCGCCTTCGACGCGCACGCCGCGAACCCTCCGCAGCCACCAAAGAAGAAGAAGCCCTGGCTGTTGCTCGTCATCCTAATCTTCCTGCTCCTAGCTATCGTTGACATGGGTGCCTTCATGGCCGAACCTCCTAAAACGCGCGTCTTTGAAGCCAACCTCTGCGTGCGCTACTACGAAAAGAAGGACCCGAGCAAGATAAGGGCCGACGGCACCGTCGATGAGACGCTGTGCAAAGTCAACGAGGTGCAACAGAAGATGGCCATGATCTTCGGGTGGCAGGACATGTTCGACGCGATCCCGGGGATACTGCTGGCGGTGCCGTTTGGGACGCTCGCTGACAAGTGGGGGCGCAAGTGGATCTTCGTGGCCAGTGCGATGGGGCTGCAGCTTGGGACTGCGTGGATTCTAATGATCTGTAGGTGTGCCCGCGGTATGAGGGCACGTCGAGAAAGCAAAGCTGACATGGAATCCAGGCTATTTCCGAACCCTCCCACTGCAATTGACGTGGTTCTCCTCGGCCTTCTATGTCATCGGAGGCGGGCCAATGGTAGCCACTGCGATGGGCATTACAATGGTGTCGGATATCTGCCCTCCTGAGAAACGGACGTCTATATTCGTATATCTCACTGCAAGCGTGCTGGTTGCGGAACTCATCGCCCCAATACTTGCGGCAAAACTCATGGAACACGGAAACTGGATTCCTCTCATCCTTGCTCTTGCCTTGCAGCAAGTCGGCATCTGCATCGCGTTCTGGTTCCCAGAGACACTGCATCTGCGAGATCTGCCTGAACCAAAAGATGGCGATGAAGAGGAGCGTATCGAGCTGCGTTTCAAGCAACAAGGCCACGGCTTCAAAGCCCAGCTCCGGAATTTCAAAGATGCCTTCGCTTTCGTCAGAAGTGATCTCACCTTGGCCTTGGTTGTGTTTACATTCCTGGCGAATCGATTGGGGAGACAGGCCTTGACCTTGCTCATTCGATATGCGTCCGTGAGATATTCTTGGAAGATTGCGAAGGTGCGCACGCCTTCCTACTGCGAATGACAATTAGCTGACGTACCGATAGGCCTCATACCTAGTCTCCTTCCGTGCTGCCACCAATCTAGTCGCTCTCCTTGTCTTCATCCCTGGAGTTAGCATTGTCCTTCTAAAATACCTGCGTCTTCCAGCACACCACGCTGACCTCTGGATTGCCCGCGGGTCCATTATTCTAACAACAATCGCCATGGCCGTCATGGGTATCGCGGCCTACCCGGCCCTGCTTATTCTAGGTCTGCTCATATTCAATATGGGAACAGGCTACAATGCTGCAATGCGTAGTACCGCGATTCACGTTGTCGGCGGCCAGTCTAGCCTTGAGATTGGGCGCTTGATGTCTGTAATTGCGATCATAGAAAGCATTGGGACCATGCTCGCAGGGCCATTGCTGAACAAGAGCTTTGATTGGGCTATGGACTTGGGAGAACCATGGATAGGCTTGCCATTCCTTTCGAGCGCGCTTGTGTTCGGGAGTATAGCTGTTGTTACATTCATGATCTCAGTCAAGGATAAGGATCTTGCTTACACAGAGGTCGACTCGGACGAGCCGATAGGCTCGGAATCTTCTCACGGTAGCAGCTCGGCGCTGGAACGCCAATCGCCGCGCCGTTACAGCTCGCATGAGAGCTAGATCAATGGCTTCGCCTCACTTCTACCGCATACGCAAGCCAATAGCAGCGCAAATTCGGCACATGTACATTTACAACCGCCTCAGTAACTCAGCCCCAAATTCAGGCGACTCCATAATCAGATTATCCCATCCCTCGCTAGATTTTAGATCCCGGAAACGAGACCTGGCCGATTTGACAATCTCCTCCTTCATGTCGACAACCTTGCTATTGTTTCCGTGCCGATATACCTCACGGATGCAAGGGATCATTTCGAGCTTCCACGGTCCAGAACGCAATCTCTTCTTGAGTTTTTCGCTTGCAATATGGCAGAGTCCGTCGATGCCGAACCTCTGCGCCGCCATATATGTCTGAAAGTGGAAGAAGAGCTCGTTGGGAAGATCGCTGGGGTCGGACTGCCTTGCGCTGCACACAGATTCAGTTGACGAGCGGTCGGGTGTATCCGCGACAGAAGTCGTCATCGACACAACCCCATCGTCGCTCAGCACAGATCTCTCCTCTTCGATCCCAAGCTTGGCGAGCGAACGCGGAGGCGACGCAATATCCTGCTCGGCATCCTCCTTCGCTTCCGGCAGTCCGAACGTCAAAGTTTGCGGGCCACTCGCGTTGTAATCCAGTGTATACAGGAATGTCAGGACCGCGGCTAGGATGTGGGATTCGCACTCGGACGGGTCGATCCATATCTTGGTCGGCTTTGCTGGCGAGGCCTGACCACCTTAGCATGATACACAACATTCTTTTCTCTGAAAGCAGACTCACATCGTCGCTCTCTCCCTCAGCAGCAGCACAACGATCAGCGAAGAAATGCGAGCGTGGACACACGATGGCGCGGTGCACGGGGTATCTATCATCCCCACAGATGATTACCAGATCGGCGTACTTGTTGTTTTCAACTAGCGATATGATGCCGCCGTAGAGCGAACGGCATGAACTATCGAGATAGATGTGCTTGCTGTCTTTGGAGAGGCCGTACGGCAGGATAGGCTTGGTTTCGGCGGACTCTGCGGAGGTAGGCTCGGATAGAGCGCTTTGTGATGCACCCATATTGCTTGTGTATTTGTACGTTGCCCAGCTATAGAACGATGGACGGTAGACTAGATGGCAGACTGGAGTGTAGAAGGCGAATCGCATCGTATTTGGATATTTCTGTTGCCTGGTAGCTGCATGCGGGCGTGGCTTGGCATGTGACGCTGGGGCCTACCGTGTCACATGGCGTCGCTAATTGTGACTTCTTTCCCCTCACGACGCTTCTGGGACTATGCACTATTAAGTCTATTGCGATTTAGACCTCACGGATAGTGCAGAGGGGTGTAGACGCCTCCCTGGTTTCGTCTTTGTAGCAGCATGTTTTGCTGTTGGAAAGGGATGTTCGAACCCTATCTTTGTGTGACGATGCAGGTGGATGATTGCGTGTCTGTCTCAGGACCTGGAGAGCACTCACCGACCTTCAAGACGTGTGGGATCAGAATTCATGTTGTCTGCTAAGAAACCATGCTGTTTGCCATTACAGGAGGCTATGGTTTGTTTGTGATTGACAGCTGAGCGCGCCTTCTGTCTTTGCGGCGTCGTTACCGCACCAGATGCTTAGAGGCAGGAGCACTCAACCTCAGTCGGTCTACCATTTCCAACCTCTCCATCTTTCATGCCTTTCCCTCTCTCTGTGTAGCTTTCAATTCCTCTCCATCTAGCGAGCATCGCCTTTCGTCGTCACAGCGATCTTAACAGGGCTTCACTACGCTGGCTGCAGAGTCTACCGCACTTCTCCACCGGTACCTAGTCTTATCCCTTCAGCGAGCTCACCAGCTCGCCAGCAATCCAGATGCTCGCCCGCGCGTCCAGCGACGCCGGCATTCGTCTGCGCCGCTCCAAGTCCACATCGACTGTCTATCGCCATCCATTTGCCCTAGACAGCGTGGACCCCGACCTTGCACAGCAGCACGCTCTGGCTGCTGCAACCACCGCCTTCGTCAGGGCTCAGGCTATTGACGCGGCAGAGCGAGAGAAGAGGGGCAGTTCTGAACTCTCGCGGACGAAGAGCAATGCCAGCCGCAAGTCGCTCACGTCACAGGGCAGCCACTTCCCGCCGCGGGAATCGAGCTTTAGATCGCTACAGCAGCCTCAGAGGGGAGCACAGATGGCCAACACGCGTCAAAGCCGGGCATCCACTATGGTTGCTGAGAAGTATCCGCCCTTCCAGGCCCCTCCCAGCATGGACTGGCCTCTACCGACGCAGCCTCCGATAACATTCAACGAGAACATGCGTCCCAACTCTCAGCCGAAGCCTTTGTCGTCATCTGCAGCCTCTCAGCAGATCCGCAAAGCTAGATCCATGTATTATGCAAGCAGCGTCCAGACTGGCTCACCCCTTCCTCGTCCGCCGGCCATTTATCGCACCACCCCTCCGCCTGTGAACGTAACCTCTACGCAAGAGATGCCGTCTACTCTCTTACCTGTACAAACTATGGCAGTGTCCCCACTCGTATCTCCGCGTTTGCCAATCATCGTTGCCCCCGATGAAACGGTCGACAAGGCAAGGGACAAGTACCTCCAGGACTTCCAACAACGCCAAGTGAAGCACAAGCCCTCGCTATTCCTGGCACCCTTCAAAAAACGCCAAGACAAAGGGAAGCTTCAAAAGAACCAGCCATCTTTGGCGGGCGGAGTTGTGCACAGCAGACAATATACGCCTGCCGACATGGCTATGGATCTCACATTGAACGATTTTCAGCCGCAGAAGGACAAGAAGGAGAAGAGATCTTTCTCCGGATCTCTCAAGCACAAATTGAGGAAGGTCTTTCGGCGAACTTCGAATAATGCAACAGCACTACCGGTTCAACAGATTGAGGCTAGTCGAGACTACTTTGGCAACTACGGAGCTCATGATTCACCTTCAAGGATACATGGCAGTTTTGAAATACCGAGTCCGGATGAGGCGACTCTACAGAGAACTAGATTACGAACACCATCTCTTGAGGCCGGCAAGCCTGCTCTAGCCAGGCCAGGCTCTCGTTCAGATTCTAGGGAGAGCAATCGCAGCAATCGAAGCCTGCACAGCGAAACCGATATAAGTCTACCATCGACCTCTCGAGTCACAAGCTGGAGTAGCTCTTCTGCCAACGGCACTCTCACTCAGCGCGATATCAAGCGCTTGACTGTAATTCACGAGGCGAAAGATAGCATTGGCAGTGAAACGGAGTACATCATCACAGCAGCGCCGAAGCGGAAGCCGCCTAGCATCCCTGCCTTCGCTGCGTTCCGAGAGCCAATGCCCATGGAGTCTCTTGTGGAGGAGGTATCAACGCCAATTGATCCGAAACGTGTCTTCTCGGCGCTCATGAAGGAGATTGATGCTTCGAAGGGTGCTCAGGTTGATGCATGTCGATTACAGCACACTTCAAATTGGGAGAGCGATGTTTTCGTCTCCAGTGCAAGCAAAGACTTTCAATCTTCTGTTACTCGAGAACTTCATTCCAGTGCGAGCAGAGACTTCCAAACCGGTGTCAGCAGCGACCAGAGGCCAATGTCTCGCCGACATCTAGAAAGCGTTGCGGGTCCAAGCAAGACCAGCTCAATCAGGTCATTCGGTCGCGCTCTTAGGTCTACCATTCGGACTGTCACGCCTTCTGAACAAATCTCATCTCAGATTCCGGACCGGACGACTAGCGTTCGTGGTGCAGTCCGTATTCCCAGACCGGACACGGCTGCCTCGTCTTCTACTACGAATTCTGAGGTCAGGGGAGATGATGACGCAGACAATACTCTTAGCTCAGTTAACTTCAAGATGCACTGTGGGCGCACCAGCCGTCCTCTAACCCACGAGACATACTCTGAGAACCTTGTTACTCCAACAGCAGAACAAATCGAGCAGCGAGTGCAAAAGTCTAAAGGGCGATGGAAGACACCACTGGAGGAGAGTCATTTTCCGGTTTTTCCGCGTTCAGTAAATCGCACCTTCGCGGTTGCGAACATTGCTCAAAAAACGGTCTCTCACCAACCATCCACAGAGCAAATAGCCGTTGAAGAATCGGACCAGATAGAGACTCAGACAATCAACGAAGAAAAGCGTTTTAACAGCATTCCTGTATCGCCGAAGTCCCCAAGGCCCAGGCCATTATTTTCGCCATTGTCTCCGAGTGTCTACTCTCGTAATACTGACGGTGTGAGTATTTTGCCGAACGACAGTGTCATGTCTTTTGATGGAGCGAACGATGAAGGAGGCTCGGCAGTCATCATCACTAGCCATGCTATCAAAAGCTATGTGATCGGAACACCGTCTCCGCACAGAGACACGCACTCGGCAAGGTCGAGCAGGGATTGGAAAGCATGGCTGTCGCACGAAGTTTCTGAGCTTGAGAACCTGGCGCAAGAAGACTTCACGATTCATGGTCGATATGCTACCCCGGGAGGTCATCACCGCGAATTTACCCAGATCGAGGATGAGGATACTGCTGTAGCTGTGCGTGAGTCGGTTGAAACGCCCACTCCGCGACAAAACATTGTTGAGGCAGAGACGGACACTCAAATGGTCAAACGACATGCCGAGGAGCCAACCATGCCTGTAGTAGGGCCGCCTGAACCTGTCGTGGTCAGAAGGTCTTCCGAAGAGTCACACACGCCACGTACGATAACCCCGCGCCCCGATCCTAGTCCGCGTCCTAGAAAAGAGCGCAAGCCGTCCATTCCAAGCACACGCTCTTCTCTCACCCGAGCGAAGGTCGACAATCAAAGCATGGAGCGGATGAACGATAGATTTCCCTTCATCGACACCGGGCGAAGGTCCAGTAGCAACAGTGCCCGGCTGTCGCGCATTTCACGCCATACTCCAGATAGTGGGTCTTCATCTGTGAATTCGAAGAAAACGCCCAGTCCCAAAGTGTACTCCGATTTTTCGGCACCTTCCACGAATCGTACGTCAAAGCATGAACCGAACGTACGGTCAAAGAGGAGTGAGGAAATCAACAGCGACAAAGAGAATAAGAAAGAGAACGTCACCCAGTCATTGTACGGCAGAGCACTAGGTGTTCCCGGACATGGATCTACTCAGTCACTTCCAATCACTAAGCCGAAATTCTTGCAGCCTCTCACCTCGCTTTCTTCGAATCGTATTCCTTCGGGCCTTGCTCAATACACTACGACTGCTACTGAGGGCGACGCAATATCCAAGCGCAACCCTATTGCAACTATGATTCCTCCACGCCCGCGTCTTCGCGCTCAAATACGCCCAATATCTCCAGGCAAGCTAACGACAAGGCCGAGAAGCGCTTTCGATCTCCGAGGGTTTAATACCCCGCCCGTCACGTCGCGGCTATCCAATGTCCCAGGCCCAGGAAGCGACAGTCCGCGGAAGAGAGAGAGATACGCAACAGGTGATGGAGCAAGCATGCAGAACAGAATAATTGCGAGTCGTGGACTCGATAACGATTCGCTCCATATAGCACTGGAGCCGCGATGGGCTGTCAGTGGTGCGCCATCGGCTCCGTCTTCGCTAGAACAGCATCTACGCCGCCCCGCATTGCATGTCAAGCATTCTAGCAGCACTTTGGCCCTGAACAAAGAGCCATCCCCAGGCTCCGAAGAGCGGGGTATTGATAGGGTTCTAGGTGATGAGGATAGATCGGGAAGGGAAAGCCGAGGCGGAAGTGTTACGCCGGGACAACGCCTAGCAGAACGATTTTTGAGAGAGAGAAGTGTAGGAAGTGGGGCAGCCAGCCCAGTAAGCATCGGTACTGTTACGGAGGATACAGAGAGCGCGAGTATGAGTGAGGGATTGACCCCCGCGTTCTTGTAAGGTACGCCGCGCTGTAGGGGAGGTATGTGAACAGCGTTATGACTTGTCAACTGATGGGTAATGGGATGGGTAATGGGCGGTTCAAGGGCGAAGTTAGATTGGATTGGGCACTGTTGTTTGGGTATGCGACGGGCGTGTGTGGTAGAGATGGATTGTGAGCATCGCATTTTGGGGAGTGCAAATGATGGCTTCTAAGAGCATAAGGTATGTCGCATGGTATGGTACAGGGTATGGTATGGGGTATGTTGTGGCGTCTTCTAGTGCAGTGTTTATGAAGGTATTGTTACCACTGCTTCTCATTTGACGGTGCTAAGTGGTCGAGATGAGTAGTGATGCTGATGATGATATCACTGGGCTGGTCATGACCTCGACTTTACCCAACACTGCACGTTTTCAAGTCAAATGCGAGTGTTTGGAGCGACAGAACTTATAACAGAGCCCAGATGAACTACCCACATGCACCAGTGAAGCTCAAAACACATTTTCCATCACTGTCTTCGCGAAATTTCTACTACTCTCTAGGAGTCAGGAGTCATATTTGGCGAGAGATTTTCTTTCCATCACAGGAGAGAGATATCCTGGCTCCAATGCCGTGGTTGTTTTCTGCGTTTCTATATTGGTCCATGACTTCCTAGGCTGCGCTCTTGGAGAGAAGGGATGTGGCTCCATCGCCTGTCGAAGTACTGTGTTTTGGCGATAAAAGGGTGGCTGCCTTCTCATGGCGTAGAATGGCGTGGCATACTTTAGCGCTGCACATGAGATACCATTTTCAACGCTGCGAAATGATCGTGCTGGAGTGGAGATGGTGCGTGCGTTCGTGCGTGAAAATGGGCTTGGGGTCGTCGGGGAGGATTGGCTGGGGTTGTTTTTTTGTTGCGGTGGGTTTGAGGCGTTCGGATGATGGGATGGGTGTTTGAGACGGGGGACAGGACGGGGGGACGGCATTTTCATGAGGTTGGCATCTTATTACTTTGGACTGATGGTGCAGTTGCCGGGTTGGGGTTGTTTTGGTCTGCCGTTAAGAAGGGCTTTTGCGAGGCCGAGTTTCGAGGTTGGGGTCCGCTAGGCGCCGCACATTTTGCCATTTCGCGGTAGATTTTGTGTTTCCTTTTCGCCACCTCGTTCAACGCGGAAACATTACGTGATGAATGTAGAAGTTTTATTGCTCGCTGGAGAGACGCAGACATGGTTCGGGCTAGAGAACACTCGTTTTAAAACACGTGGAAAAGGAAAAATGTCGGTGTGTTCTGGGCGGGAGTAACAGATCTACACGTCTTCCACACATGTGTAGCCAATTTATCGTTTCAAGACCGAACTTCCAACACCGCACATTAACTCGTTGTTATCTTGCTTTGGACTATATATGGCCATCAACACCCTCTGCAGAAGCGTTCTTTCAAACGCCAAAAGCAATCCAGCAGCCTTCCGTTCTTAAAGCCCGCCTGTCATGGCCCACAGAGTCCATCCCGGATGCTGAAAGGGAAAGGCGGGGAGCAGGATCTCCTTCATAGAGCTTCCAACCGACTTCCAGTACAGATACCTCGCTACCAGTGTAGTCATTGAGGCATGTTGATAGAATTGATAGTTAGGCCAGACTGAGCATCGCACTACTTTGTGCATGCTATTTTGTAGGCAATGCGTTTACTAGTAGCCAAAGGCAGGACACATGTGGGGGAGAAAAACAAGGATATAGAAACAGCAGAGGCACCATAGGAATGCCTGAATTAATTTTTGGTTACTCATCAGCGTCGACAAGTAATCAAAGGGGCTGGGAGGGAAGAAAATCAGAAAGATATTTTTGGAGATGGTCCGTGATCACATTTTACGGAGCTGGCTGAGTGAATTGTAAATTCAGTTTGAGCATAGTGGCTTTGACTTATAATCTGCAGATCTGATACCCCACATGTCTTTTTCGGTGAGAATGTTTTGTTCTTGCTAAAAGGCGGCACCATTTTCCAAGACACTGTTAATTTCAGGCGCAGGGGACACCATGTTCGGCCCATGAGACATTTTTGAAGAGGAGATAAGCGTCGCCGTCGTAAAAAGACAGCGAGGGCAGCCTTCTTGATTACATGAACGAGGATGGGGCTTTGGAACATAATGGTTGAAGGATTAAGTTTTAATTCTAACGGAGTAGTGTGGAAAACAAGATTTAGGCCGGGGTTGGAACATAGCCAGAATTAAAATGACATGCATCCCTAGACAAGAGCGCAAGAGGGCCAGGCTCGAAGCATGGTTTTGATGATAGATTTGAGTAGTTGTATCTTGGGGTTAGAGATTGAGGAGCCCAGATTAGAATCAAAAAATCGAGGGTTCGCACAACACAGAACATGTATTCGAGCATGCGCATTTCTTACTTTCTCAGAAACGAAAATCTGAAGTAGCTTTGAACTTGGGGTGGACAAACCATCTGCGCTGAGTTTGCCGGTTTTTAGTTACATGGGCATCTATCCTTTGAGGAGTGGAGTAAAGCAACATATTGGAATAAGTTCAAGGTCAGTTTAAATAGCTAGCTACCATGCTTGCACATTCACACTTGCGTAGAAATCTTTAGGTGTTTAAGACATTTTAGAGCACATACGTGAAGCACAAGTGACCTTTGTATACATAGAGCAGGTTCCGCATGTGTAAATCGAAGACACAGATTTTAAATTATCGTTATATCTCTTGGTAGGGCAGGAGAGATGACTCCATATCGAAAATGTATAGACAAATAGCAATAGCAAAAAGAAACTACTTGTGTAGCCCAGAAGCACCCTTTTGCGGATTTTTCTGTTGTCGCGTCTTCACTTTGACACTTCCGACGCAACCGGCGCCATATAATCTACGCGGGAATGGTGTGGAGATCTGCGTACTAGGTGAAAGCTAG
>MU002290.1:0-23710 GCA_010093585.1 Melanomma pulvis-pyrius CBS 109.77
GCGATTTTGGTGGGGTCTTGGCATAGGGTGGCCGCATACTTGGGGTGGCCGCATGCTTGTGAAGTACGTTATGTAGAAGTAGGTCCTAGCCAACTTAAACCCTAGGCCTCCCGTCACAAGGAAGGGAGCTAGAGCAACTTGTTTATTTTGTAAAAGTATTTGAGGATTAATTAGTATTTATACAGTGTTTCGGACAGGCGCAGACGGCGTGCGAGGCGCGGTGGTGGTGACGAGAAGAACCGCGAGGGTGGGCGTGGTGCCTGAGGGGGAGGGCATATTGATCCGCATGGACCATGGGCACACCGACTGCTCTTGTCTTCACGCCCGGGGTCTCTCTCTCCTCGCCCCGATTCGAAACGTTTCCTTCACACATTTCGAGGTTCAATGAACATCTTGCAATCACATTCTTCTTTTCCACTCAGCTCGACGGATTCCCAAGCCCGAACAATTCCGCTTACCTCGTCAGAATCTTCTAATCACCATTGATTCAGAGTCTCTACAAGGTACTGTTTACCATTCGAATCGGTCGACTTCAAATCTCCTTTCCTCACCAAGCTGGAAGTCGCACCCTCCAGAGGTGAGTGAAGGGTATTAGACCAGCCATCCAGTCCCGTATTGCCCTCAACGACCATTCAACCTCGCTTGAAGTGCTCATAACTACTACAGCACCACCTCATCGTCCCCAATGATCTCCGACCCCCCACCTTCTTCTACAGAAACCCGCTCCAAATTTTCGTTCATAGGTCCCACTCTGTCCCCAGCCCAATTTTCTAATTTATACAACATCTTGTCAAACCCAAGAGGTACTTTCATAGCACGACCTTAGTAGCACTAGATCAGTGAGACTTATCATGCAAAATAGTGTTGATTTTATACGTTCATAGTTACTGTCAACCGTTTAGAACTTTTCGGTACGTCCCCTCTGAAGTCTAGCAGCACCACACTAGCTAAGAACCTTCCAAAAGCAGACAAGCTCATGGCGTCGATAGATATCATGAGCATAGACGAATTCGAGGCCAAGTACAAGGCAGTGCAACTGGCGGCCACGACCTCAAGCTGGATTCCAGAAAGTACTCCTCATGGATCTCATAACAAAGGGCATGTAATTTCTAGTCTACCTTGCAGATTGTATCCTGATAGTACCCAAACTCAGCTTGACAGCTTCGGACCCTTCCCCCGGCCAAGCGGGTCTAGATAAGAGCGCACCGACAAGCTCCTTAGAAGGCGAATCCGACTCCGCTGCAGCCTCCCTTTCTGACCAGCCCTTCAATTCTACGCCCGTTTCTTTTCTCCCCATACATATCTCCGTATCTAGTTGGACTCACGGATCAAAGTCCCCTGGTAAGCTACCAACTGCCCACGATCACGTCGACTCGAGCGCATCTCTCGATGCCAAAGGCTAATCTCTGGATGACGCTGTAGCGAGTCTCGGCAAAAAGGGAGGTGATAGGAAGGATAACTATAAGGACGCGACGTTTAGACCTAGAGGTGGGGGACCTTGGTCTTTTGGACTGAGGATGGGACACGGCAAACTGTAGTCATGCATTGGGATTCGGAATTGGAAAAAAGAGTCGAGGGCTTAGTGGCGCATCCGAACGTCGTAGCTTCTTTGTTCTCTGGTAAACAGCGGCATGTGTATATTGGAAAGCAATCTGTCAATTCAGTAGCATTCTAGGCAATGTCAAAATATTTTGCTTGCAAGGCTGCCCATGTCCCTATCACCTTCCGTGTCCACATGTTCCCCTGATAGTTTTACTATGCACTAACTCATTGGTGAAGTTGTCAAACCGCCTCCAAAACCCCTGAATATCTTGGCAGCTTGTAATTAGATAAATCACAACACTATAACGTTATGTAAAAATTCACGTTTGGCGCCAGTCTCTTTCTCCTGCGGTGCTTGCGGCCTTTGAGCCGTACAATTCGAATGCAAACGAACACTAGATCCAGTCCCCTCACTCGAAAGACTAGCGATTAAGGAAAGGAAGATAGTGGAGTGGTGAACGACTCCGACATACGTCTCTCGTTTCACCGTTACCCTACGCATACCGATAGTTTGTCCGACTTTACAGCTTCCGTGGATTCGAATACGAGAACTTACGCGCGCCCCGTGGTGTGTCTTTTTGGGGAGGAGAGGGGCGTAGAAGGGTACGAGTGTAGAACCTGTCAACTCTTAGAAAGGAAAGGGGATTCGTATGGATGCATGCATGCAGCTTCGTCCCTGATATTTTTAGCGCGTGATTACCTCTGTGGTGCTAACGCTGGAGGTGAATGTGCGGTCTCTTCGTGCTGAGTGTCCGCGAGCCAACAGTCTTACGGCCGTCAACTGAGGGACATGGACAAGGAATACATCACGGGTAGTTAAGAGTGAGCGAGCGATGTCGCTCGTGCTATTCAAGTTCTCTTTTCATATGCATCAGCAGGCTTTTGACCCCCAAACAGTACGCAACCTGACCTTGAGCGCCCGACCTAGACACTGCCATTGTTCATCCTACGATCCTGTTCTTCTCTTTCTTACAACATATTGAGAAGACCGCCAATATCTTGAAGCATTCTCGCCTGTTACAAGTGAGGCGGGACAAATTTGGCACTGACTAAAGCATTTTTAGCGTGTCTAGAGAGTGTATGCTAGTTTGGTATATCAAGGCGCCAGCAGCCTGCCACAAACACAAAGTTTCATGCCCCACTCTGAATACAACTCTCTCAGCCGCCCAACTCTCCTGTCAGTCTACCAACCTCGTCATCTCTTCCATACAACACATATATCAACCTCAGAAGTACGTTATTGCTGTGTCCCATATTCTCATTCTCTTGCCCCTCATGAGGCCCTTTTAACATCGCCGCTGCTGATCCTCCTTTCAAGGGCATAATGTCTAGCTCAGGTCCCGGCAGTGGTAAAGACGCCAACAAGATGAGCGAGGCCGAGCAGCTTGCCTTTTCATGGGACGATATCTTGGCACAAGTCAGTCAGGAGAGCTCGTCTAGTACCCCCGCTCCTACTCAATCACAAGTTGTATCCCAGGATGAAGGGTATGGGCTCCCATATGATGTCTTGTTTTTGAAATCACTAATTCGTCATCTAGGGTCGTCAAGGAGCCGCCTCCGCGCCAAGGGGGTCTGATGGGCAGTCGATGGGCGAGCCGTGACGAGCAGAAGCCCGCCAACAGTCCTGGAGATGGGTAATTTCTCTCCATGGCATGGTTACAAATCTCACACTAACAATGTTCGCGAATCAGCACCCCTTCGAATGCCGCACTTCAGCCACCTCAGCCTGCGGCGGGACTGGAGTACGATAATCTTGATGCCGCCCGAGATGCCCATGGTTGGCCACTAGACAGTTCTCCCGTCTACGCCGTCGGAACTCGGCCCGCTGCCATCGAGAAGGCAGCTGAAGGCCCTGTTGAGAACGTCACCGAGGAGCCGACTTACCATGGCGAACAGCAACAAGCTCCTCAGAAACATCAGCCCGGGAAGGCCAATCCCAGCGGCGATATCGGCCAGCGAGTTCGCCAGCGCATGGAGGAGATAGGAGGAGGCCGACGTGGATCCACCCACCGCCGGCTCAACAGCCGTGGTAACCACCGCGGCGACCAACGGCCTTCTCGCCGTCGTTCACAGCGAGACAACTTCCACGAGCAGTCAGAGCAAGAAGCCGCCGAGGAGAAGGCGAAAGCCGCACGACTCGGGTACTGGGTCCAGAACGAGAAGGAGTATTTCCAGACGAGCCCCGATCTGAGCCGGGAGGATGCGAAATGGGTCCACGAGCAGATTGGCATCTCCAACGCAGACAGGATCATGGCCCAGGCTGCCGCCGCCGTCAAGCAGAAGCGCGAGTCCGCCAATCGCCGCTTGTTCGAAGAGCCCAAAGGCGCCGCCGCCTTGGAGTCCGCTGCTCCTGTCTCTGCGTCTGCTGGCAATACGTCGACTCTTGAATCCGACAAGGACACGGAGAAGCCGGAATCGAAGGTCGAGGAGTGTTTGGCAGGCGACGTGCTTCGTCTCGGTCTTGGTGAGTACCAGGGCCCAGAGAAGATGGGCAGTGGCGAGAAGGAGGGCTCGCCGAAGCCCGATGGCGGCGATCTCGGTTTGCTCGATTAGTGCGCCAGGTTGGGTGGCGGTTGGAGGTCTGCGAGGGGGTGTTTTCTCGCCGGTCCCGAGTGGGTACGGCGGTAGCCAGGTATTTAGGGAAATGCCTTTTCTTCTCCGGCGAGAGAGCGGCGTGCAGGAACGCAAAAGGAGTACCAGTTTAGATTTCTCTCGAGAACTAAACGCACAGTCAGCTTAGATTCGGCAGTCAACTTAATGATTGTACTCTTACCCTCCATGAGTTTGAATGATTGTGACCTTGTTTAAGTGAAGGCGCGTTTTGAGAGTGAGTAGTGATGGCACTACGAAGCTCGAAAAGGGGAATGGGTATGGGATTGACCATGTGCTTTTCTGAAGCCCAGATGAGAGACATTTGCTTGCAAGGAACGCGTCGTGGAAGAAAATCTGAAACAGTATGCAGAAGAAGCTTGAAATATTTTACAATACTACCATCAAGATGTCCGGTGGCATGAGTATTACAACGCAAAAGTCGAATGAGGAAGAGTATTCCTATTGCTGAAATTCTTAGCTACGGATAGAATAAAATGTTGGGGTGGGAATTACTGTTCAAAATTATATCTGTACTCTGCTAACGAGCAGCCATTCCCATATGCAATATGCCAAGTCCAGGGTAGGACGTTCCCCCTCTTCAACTAAGCAGCTATTTTGCTACGACCCCGTAGGCGTCTAGAAACGCCGAATCAAATGCATTATCAACTCAAGAACACCGAATATGCGTACACAATCCATCCCAAGCTCATATCCAAAGTTCACATGCATCGTGTCCGTATGAAATCTGCGCTCCTCCACCTTGACTCCATCCTCTCGTCAAACCTCTAAACGCCATTCGGCTACCACCCTCCTCTCCCCCTCCCCCTCCCCTTCCCCGTCTGGCTCCTAATTTTCGTCTCCTGCTGACCCTGAAACCTCTTAACCTCGCCACTATACTTGTCATACTCGGCACTCCAATACTCGGCCAAGCCCTGCATATCGTCGACAAAGCCATCGATGCCGCGATTGTACACCCAGACGGCGACAAACCCACACGTGGCCCAGAAGGCGAGCCTCAACACCAGCGTCACCCAGAACATGACGGCGCGGTACGCCATGCCGAGCACCTTGAACGAGACGAAGAGGATCGCGACGAGCATCAGGATGGAGGCGAAGTCGGGCTGGGTTGTGATGCGCACGAGGAGCGGGGAGAGGTGCGACTGGAGCGTCTTGAAGAGCGCGAAGGCGGTGCTGACGAAGGTGATGAGCGGGTTGAGGAGGGAGGGCGGCAGGAATTGCGTGAGCAATTGCGCATAGTCTGGGAGGGTGTTAGCAGACACGATGGTGCCCGCGGGGAGATGGGGAGCGCGCCTTGTATCATCTCCATGGTTGGCGTTGGCGTGGGCAGTGTGCAGTGTGGACGAAGTGCCGCGGGGTCGACGAGACGCGATCAAAGCTGGGCCAGTGTGTGTTGCGGTGTTGCATGTGAGAGTGGGCGCAGGAAGAATGCAGACGGAGGGCGGGCAGCAGTCACATCCAAAAGGTCGCGTTCGCGTCGATGTTTCGATCCGCCGTTGACGTTGACGCTGACAGCCGTCGTCCGTTTCAGGGATCTGTTTGTTGTCTTGAACTTTCTTTCGCGCCGCCGCCGGGGTGCACCTGCACACCGTTTCTTGGCAATTGCGACACAGATGCACGCCATGGTGGCCCATGCATGCAAGCAAGCCATATCACGAAACCTAAACCTACCGGGGATTGCGCGATCGTATGCATCATGCGAGAATTACTGGAACAACAAATGCTTGCTTGGTATTATCTGCTGGCCGAAGTCAAATTGCTACCAGTACGTTTCATCATGCTATGCCCAGTCTGTGATTCAACACCGGAATATCGAACATGTGGACTCGAGCAAATGTATCGTTGTATTGCGGCCCTTCCTAGAGGGGTTGAAGCTTCCGTCTGCATACATATCCTCGTAGCAAGCACATATCCATGCACATCAATCGCTGCGTCGACCATTTCAAATCCAACTGCAGTCCTCTACATTGCCAAGGCCTACATATTGAGATAAACAAAGAAAGAGGCTAGTGCCATATGTAGGTGACAGAGTGTCTGGTATCACAAAATCCAATAGGTCCTCCCAAGCGCCCAGTAACAAAATCATATGCGGTCATCAATATGTATAGAGAAAGGCAAGTAGCAAAGTACGCAGAAGAGAACGAAACGTCATGTAGATACATGAGTGGAGTTGGATCTCGAAGGCGATACTCCGTGACCAAGCAGGAGTAGATCGAGTCCACATCGAGCGAGTGGCTGACGGAGAGTCGTAAGACTTCTCTGATTCTGCAAGTAGTGTTCTGTTGAACATGCACCAGCTAGAGTGGGCAGTCAAACATTTGGTGAATAGTATTGCCGGTCTTAGAGTTGATACGGTATTTCCGAATCGGCTCATCTAAGACCCCTTCACACACGGTCATCGTTGCGTGCGTAGGAAAGATAGAGTGGTCGGTCAGATTGAGTGGATGGGCGGACGGGGTCGCGAGGTGGCGAGTCAAATTCGATGTTGAAGTTGAAGTCGCTAAATGCCGACGCCTCTGACATGGAAGGATGGTGGAGGTAAGGCGTTCCTCCAAGTGACTTGCGAGACGCATGGGAGCCTCTTTTTGGGAAGTCGCCGGAGGGAGAACAAGGCGAGTAAGGTGTTGGTGGTCGATCGGCAATGGACGAAGCCGTACTGGACTTCCGTCGAACCTGGTCTGGTTTCCTGATTGGAGTGGAAGGGGACATGGTTGGTTCCTGTGGTGATGGAGTTCGGGGAATGTCATAGTATCCCGCGTCTTTCTCGAACATGTTGGGAGTCCTAGTAGTGCGTATGACAGCTGGTTGAGTAGGATTGATACCATACTTTGCAGGTCGCTTGGTGTATTGACTTGGGCGCCGCCATGATTCGAATTCGGCGTCGTCGAGAGGAGTAACAGCTCGGAGCGAGAAGACTCGTATCTTCTTCTGAGACCGCTTCCAGCAGAAGAGACTCAGAGTGAGAACCAAGGTCAAGACCAGAGTGCCCAGAATGGCGGCGAGGATGATCCAGATGTTCTTCTCCATCATGACGCCGGGGAGCAGGGAGGAAGAAGTTGAGTGGACGGCCTCTTAATACAATGCCCGAGGCTGATGGTGAATACGTAGGGCCGTGATAGAGCGGGCTGGTGCAGCGTGGGTGACGGCAGCAGACAGGCAGGCACTCCAACAAACGAATGTTGAAACGGGAGAGAGCTCAGATCTGATGCGGTCGAGGACGGGACGGGTGGTGAAGGGAAGGAGAGTATTGACAGAGCTCCACTTGAAAGCAAGGAGCGTGAGGGCTAGCCGACCATGATGGTGAGGGACAAGGACGGAGAGCAGCAAGCGGACATCTGATGGCTCAGGACAGCTCAGATTTGGAATGTACGGGCAGAGCTGCGGGTAAAGTAGTGCGGGAGAGGCGGAGGGGCTCGGACTGGGTCATGCGCAGACAGCCTCGCTCCACCAAGACCGCAAGAGGAAGAGGTGTAAAAATGGACGAAGCGCACGGCGGACGCAGCGAGAGGCACGACGAGGGGCGGTGGTGCAGGTTATAGAGAACCGGCGGCCTTGGCTGGCGCGCTGCAGGTACAAGTGATGGTGGGTGTGCCGGGCACAGAGGCTGAAATATCGGTGAGGGTCGCACTTGGCCGCCATGGTGGAGTTAATTTTACTTGCCTTGGAACGCACCCCGCCGTTGGAAGCATCCCTGGAGGCTGGCCTGGAGGATGCCCTGGTGGGAGGCCGTGGTGGATGGCCTGGGGGATGGCGCTGAGACCACGATAGGCAGTTCGCCCGCACCGCTCGCCTACGACGTCGCACGGTGCCTGCAGGCTCGCGCACTCGCTCGACCTGCTCCACTGTTGCACGCTCTGCACGCCCATCGGGGACGACGTGGCGGACGAGGTCAGCACCCGGACGCCTTCGATGTGCTGCGAGGCCGCCACCATGTGGAGGGGGCCGGGGGCGTCGAGTGCTGCTGCTGGGCGCGAGTGCTGCTACCTACTGCGGTGTACATCCACAGTAGATACTGGGGAGCACTCCAGCGTCGCTTCGGGCGGTCTGGCCTGCCTCCTGCTCGAGGTGACGAGCACACGCAGAGGCTTGGAGCGATAATAGCGGGAGGGGGAGCTTGTGTGCGGCAGCTTGGATCACTCTGGAAGTCTGCTCTCCCGGCCCCAGTTTGTGTGTGCCCCTGACACGCCCTCCGATCAGCAGGACGCGAGCGAGCCCCATATCGATATCGGCATGGCGGCCTCGCCGTACTGGCCAATCTCTGCCTCTGCACGCGGGCTCGTCCCGCAGCTGGCTTTCTCTATCATCGCCCCTCCCGGAGCAAGGCCAAACTCGGCATCTGGGAGTATTTTCTTGGGATCAAACTCGGCGGGCGAGGCCAGCGTGCTTTTGCTCTCGCTGGCAGTCGAGTGCAGACACGAAGGCGCTCGCCAGTCGGAGCAGAGGCCTGTGGCTCACCCCGTCACGGCACTGGTAGGCAGCGTCCAGAGCAACCCAGCAGTTACAAGCCGCGCGCCGTTGTTTGGCCACGGTTCTGCCATGTCAGCAAGTGCTTATTACAACCTCCCACAGCCCTGAAAACCTGATACAGAAGCCTATTTCCTGTGGGTCCAATGGCCGCTGCGAGACGATCCTCTTCTCCAGAGCGCAGACATGCACGAGCAAGAGGCCGAGATAGAGACAAAGACGACTCCAGGGCGACGCCGAGGAGACGATAGACGGTTGCCAGCGCCGTCGCAGGCGGACCTCGATATGCTTTCGCACTATCAGACCGCTCATTTCAGTACTGCATCATTTCGTTCCTCGGTTCGTCTAACGCCGTAGTCGTCATTAGCTCGTCCCCGCTGAAGTAAGTCTCGACCGCAGATTCTACACTTCCTCAGCACCTAGCCTGCCCTTAGAAATCTTCCGACGCGCATCTTGCGCTCGAAAATAATAGTCGCTATCGCACATTCGCAAGCCCGTCATGGCTCTCATGCATGGCTAGCGATGCGCATCATCGAGCTCTGCTCCGCGACTCGAGGCTCCACCCATCCGCATTTCATGCTCCGTAGACGCGCAACATTGAAACGTGCGTGGTAGAGGACAGATGAACAGCATGGTCACACACACAAGCACACAAGCACCGCAACGGAGAGGGGGTCATTTGAATCCCTCATGATCTCCAGAACCGACCCGTACCGAAATGGTACCAGAAAACCTCGCGGGGGCCACGACCAATGCGGCACTGAAACCTGCTAGGGGCCTCACAGGGCACCCTCAGATCGGCGCTCAACAACTGCCGTGACTCGGTGGTAGTGAACTGCTGGAGGCTGGAGCTGGAGGTGGGAAAGAAGCACCGGAATTCTGACTCGGGAGCGTCGGGAGAGAGGTGTTGAGATAAGACGGTGTGAGTGCAGAACGGGAACGGGACATGGGGCTGCAGAAGCCTGCCTCTGGAAAGACATCGTGAGTCTCGTTCCTGGATTACTGTTGCGGCTAAATGCGAATTGCTGCACGTGGACGTCGATCGTCCAACGCCACAGCACAGCACAGGGGCCCCTGCTGGGGGAGACCTCGGGAGCTGGTCCTTGGCGGAGAGTCGCCATCGTGAGGTTGTGGCGTTGGGAGTTGAAACCTCACGACACCGCTCGTCTTGCTTTTTGCACGCCCGGTCGACAGCAGTCCTCTGCTCCCTCGCGTTCTGGGGAATCCTGGAACGAGCTTCAAGCACCCCACCATCAGCGCTGCCGTCGTTTCGTCGTGGAGAACAGGTGCCAGCTCGATTTCGACCACCCTGCATCGAGCAAATTTTCGCTCGGGCCAATGGGAATGTGATTCCCCATCACATCCCACCTCAGCACTGCCCAAAGACTACCATCTAGGGAGATTGTAGGGTGGGAGGGAAGCGTCGCTAGGCCGCTTTCGCCGAAATCAAGAACCAAGAGTCAAGCCCCAGGCTGCGCATTTCGCGCATCGCAATGGCAGCCAGGGCGTACGTACTCGTCATATATTTGCCGTGGATATCGCAACGGCCAGAGCCTTGATGAAGCTGTTCTCGTTTCCGCCGTCATATCAGCAGGTCATATGGTCATCATGGACATAACCAGCGTCAAGTCCGCGAGGTGAATAATCAGCATGCTTGAAACTGATAACAGTTTAAGGATTTGTCTTGCGATCCCCATCCTCTGACCTCTTTTGCCCTTCACATATTACCATATCCTGGGTCATAAGAGCCCCGAAATTTCCCAGTCCCACGCCTACCGACAGGAAGAATCCTGAAACGGCCAAACACGTCCCTGTCCATGAGCACGACTCACCCGGTGGCGCCGCCGCAACGTCCAAACCCTAGTAGTGCCGTCGTCAACTGCGCTTCATCTCAGTCATTTGATGTTGTCGCCGTGGAGAGGCCTGCGACGGACGAACTGGTGAAAGTAATCTGCGAACCACGAGCGAGCCCCTGAAAGGGTACGTGGGTACACGTCTCGCCCTCCAACTTCACAAAGTGCTTCTACCACCGGAAGAACACGCCGTACTTGTCGTCGCCTTCGTACCTACGTACCTCCTGACCAGAGCCCCTCCCCACTCCAATACTTTTCAACGTGGGGTATATGCCCACTCTCCATGACTGTGCCACCTTAGAACAGCCAATATATGTATGTATCGCATCCGAGAATACGGTCCAACCAGCGGGCCAGAGTATAGCCCGCAGACGAATATACCCGGGCAACTGCATGCTCGATTGAGGAGTGCAGAAAAGGCAGGCTACGAGGCGACGCTGCGAACAGTGCCGCCAACCTCGGATCGAACGACCCTTCGCACCGGAATTACACAGAGATCTGTGGCTAGCAGCTGCAGTCGCTATTTCCTTTAGATTTCTCCTCATTTTCGGTCATGGAGTGGGATGCGCGTCTTCATCTAACTCTTGTGAGCACGTACGCTGCAAGTGAATGAGGCAGGTAGGTAAAATGGAAGTACTCCCTACTCCCTACTCGCGCAGACACGCAGACACACATGCCGCTTCGGGAGCAAACTTTTTTTCTTTTCCTTTGGCTTTGGCTTTGCGTTCGCGCCCTCGTCGTTAGTCTTCTTTCGTAGTCGCACAGCCGCTATGCGGCCCTCTCCCCATCGGCGCTACCCACTGACGGCCGATCTCAAACCCTAAATCCATCATCCCCTCAGCGTAGCACCAGAAAGGGCAGCCCACAAGCACAAGCACCGCCTCTCTAATCGTGTGCGACGCCATCGGAGTTCGTCCGACTGGTGCTCACAGAGCGGATGGCGACGTGCCCGAAACACGAAAAGTAAATCCTATGAAAGTTTGTCTAGCGCTCACTCCCACACAAGTTCCGGTTTCGTGCCCCCTTTCCGAGTGGCTTCGTCTTCGATTCTTCATTTGTCCACGGTTTTGCTTTTTGTGCTTTTCATGTGGAGAAGTGCGTGTATTTCGCATTATTGCCTGGATCCAGATCCAGATCCAGATCTTGATCTGGCAAAGGCTCGTACCAAAACCATCCGCCAACTACTGTGTAGGCGTCCTTTCTGCGCCGCGCTCCACAAACCCACTCACATAATTCCCTCTCCCAACTCAGACATCCATGACGCCATCATCCTCCATCCTCCCACTCCCACTCCCACCCCCCTCCCGTTCCTACCACTCAGGCAGACTCGCCATCTCAACGGTCGGAAGCAAATCCCGAGTGGCGTCGGCCTCACTGCCCTCGTAGCTATCTATGCGTTCGGACTTCTCTCCCGAACCGAGACATCAAGTTCTCGTCCTGACGCACCCAAGTATCTAGAGTCCGATCGAGGCGCTCGAATACGCAAGGCCAAGATAGAAGGAAAGAGTGATCGGCTGGGAGGGAAGGCACGTCTAAAGTGGCGGTCTTGATGGTGGTACGGATTCCACGTAGCTCCGCGCCGCACCGTATGCGCCGAGCGAGCGAGCGAGTGCGTGCGTGCGTGCGCCGGGCCTTTGCTGTAGACATCTGAGGTGAGATTCTCCCCGCGTCGACTCGTGGCATGCATGCCACACCATGCCAGAGCACAGCATCCCCCATCCGCCAAGTCTCCCGCTTCCATCCGCAAGAGCATCCGCCGCCCTCCATCGCCCGTCGAGTTCACAGCCAGGAAACAAAAGCCCTCCGTGTGTCACCGCCAGGCAGACCGGGTGCACAATCACGGCTTCGTGGCCGCCGCCTTCGATTCGCCCTGCTAAACACACGGGCTCGTTTCTCTCGCCATGGCTCTCCCGTCCTAGCTCCAACCCGGGGTCCCGGGGTCTGACTGCTGGGCTGGCCTGGTGGTGCCGCGGACAGCTTGTGCAGTCAATGTAGGTAGTCCATCCACGCAAGTTGCCATCGTGACTTCAGACATATCTCTGCCTTTGCGGCGATTGGCCGTGGTCCCGGTAGTGATGATGTGAGATTGGGAGATGGAGCGGGAGAGCGTGGTTCCTCGTGTGCTCGGGTGGAGCTGCGGCCGGCGGTGGATAGGAGAACTAAAGGGAGTGCTGCTGGATGGGGGGTTGTGGTCCTGTACGCCCGCTGTGTTTGGGTACAGTCATACGGGACATGGCGGGGTTTGGGGGGTGCATCTAGGTTAGACACACACGTCAAGTTGTTTATCGTTGAATCTTTGCCTGACGTACGCTGGCGGCCGTCTCCACGATCACGAGATCAATATTTGATGAACTTTGCCACTCGTAGGCTTTTGCATTGATACATTCACATCTGATCGTCTAAGATCCCACCATGGAGAGACTACCCATGGAAGCCGATTCGAAAAAAACCCATCCATCCATCCTCCAACCCTCTCCTCACACCAGCGTTAGCTTAACCTTCCTCTTCCCCGTACTCTCCTCCATCTCATCCGTAATCCTGACCTTGACCTTCTCGAACAACTCAATCTCCCTCCCCACCTCCCCCTTAACCCTGAGCACATAATTCTCAGCATCGAACTCGGCCTCCGGCTCCGGAGTCTCGAGATCCCGCAGTCTGATCAAGCTCTCGATGCCGAACCGCGGCACAAACACCACCATGCCGTTGGAGAAGATCTTCATCACGAAGCCCTCTTCGATGATGTCCTTGCCCTTGAGGGCCTGCCCGACGTAATACTCGATGCTGGCGCGGCCCGCCATCTGCGCGTTCCGATGCCGGACATTGATGTTTTTGCAGACGCCTTCGAGCTTGCCGCGAGATTGTAGGCTCGAGTCGAGTTGCTCGTAATCGATGGCGGCGGCGAGCTGGCGATGCGCTTCGAGATCGGCATACCGGCGGATGGGGGATGTAAAGTGCGTGTAGATCTCGCTGGCGAGACCATAGTGTCTGAATTCGGGATATGCCTGGGTTCCGGCGCAGAAGTACTCGGCAGACATCATGCAGCGGGTTGCCATGATCCTGACGAGGGTGTTGAAGAAGGGCTCCTTGGGGTCGACACATGTGTCCAGGGAGTCGGCGAGCGCTTTCGAGCTGTCGGTTCGGAGTTCAAGGCCTTTCTTGACCTTGAGCTGGTTGTCGAGTTCTTCGAAGTTGGTTTTGGGGGGTGGTGCGTGCCGACGCAGAAGCGCGGTTTGGGGAAAGGCTTCGTAGTTCTTGCCCGCGACGCTGATGTTAGCGAGCAACATGAATTCTTCAACGAGAGAGTTTGTGTCCAAGTGTTTCTTCGTTTGTACGTCGACTGGGTCCGAGGTCTCGGATTCAGTTTGGATCTTTACTTCTGGGGAGGCAAGATTGAGGGCGCCTGCATCCATACGTTTCTGGCGTAGCTTCTTCGAGAGCATCATTAGAGTTCTCATACCATTAGTAAGATCGTCCTGTTGGGACTTGTCGTCGATGCGTATTTGTGCCTGCTCGTAGGCGAATGCTTCCCGAGACCGAATAACGGACTTGGTAAAGTGAGCAGACACTATATCGGCATCGGAAGTGATTTCCCACAGAACTGAGAAGGCGTAGCGTTCTACGTAGGGTTTGAGTGAACAGAGGTCCGTCCCGAGAAGCATTGGTAACATGTCTATGCGCTTGTCTACAAGGTAGACGGTGGTTCCTCGCTGGCTAGCTTCCTTGTCCATTGCGTTGTTGGGCTTGACGAAATGTGAGACATCTGCAATATGCACACCAACTTCGAAGTTGCCATTCGGGAGCTTCCGTGCATGTAGCGCGTCGTCGATGTCAACACACCCTGGGGGATCAATGCTGCAAACGAGAAGGTCTCGAAGGTCTTTACGTCCTCTCCATCCGGGATCATCAAGACTAGCTGGAACTTTCCAGTCATGACCCTCCTGTGGTAGGCAGTCCAGCACTGTCTTCGGGAAAGGCTTGTACTGGACATCCCACTCTAGGAGAAGAGCTTCGGTCTCAGCTCCTTTGGACTCAAGTTCTCCGAGAGTCCGCACGAAGTGACCCACTGGATATCTCGAATCTCGATCCCATGAGTCGATTGACACCAACACGCGTTGTCCCAAAAGTTCACCAGCCTGCCGTGTTCGAATCCTAATTTTGGGGATGCGTTTGTCCATAGGTACCAGGAACACTATTTGCTGTTGTCTGCTCGACTTGGAGGCAGACCGAACAGAGTCTCGGTCGATGTGCCCCACATACTGTCTCCAGTTTCGCTTGATGATTCCGACGACTCGGGCAGTTGGTTGCGGTCTGCCTTCTGCGCTCTGACCGTGGATACGCTTGACTTCCTCTTGTAGAGCTCGATGTTCCCTCTCGGAGACAATGTTCTCGCCATCTTCGGCTTCCGGATTGTCGTTCTTGGTGACGGTTTCTTCCTCGATAATTTTGGTAGACGGCGCTTTCCACTGGTCTTGTGGGAGCACTTCAACCACAACGACGTCTCCGGAAACAGCCCGGTTGCTGTTCTCTCGTCCCAGAATGAGAAGTGATTTGTTGAAGGCTGGAACGTGGATAGAACCTTCCAGATAATTGTACGGAGAGACATTAAAGATGCCTTGGTGCAATGTGCCGGCTTTGACTCCAGTCATCATTTTCGACAGAGTGAAGTATTCCGGATAGAATACCTCGGTCTTCTTGGACCTCACCTCTCTCCGTTCCTCGGCAGCGCTGATCATGTCTAGCAATTCATCCGCATTGGCCAGACTGGACACGAAGTCGAACACTAGGTGTATGTTAGCTAAAATGTCGAGAGAGAAAGAGAACGGCACATACAGGTGTGTGCGGAAATCCCTTCCAATCTGGCCTTTCGCAAGTTGTCTCTATCATCGCTAATCATGACAATGGAAGGGATTCGCTTTGACAGCTTACTCCGTGCAGCAACGGCATCTGTGATGTGCTGGCTGTACCATTGAACTGCTATTCGGACGGCCCTATCATTCCGATCATTGATGGTCTCTCCAACATCTCGAGCAACGTGAGTCTCCTGGCGAAACTCGTTGAAGAAGACATAAAAGCGCTTCCCCTCATTCTTCGTCAATGCAATAAGACGATGATATAGAGGCAATGAGCGATTCTTGACTTCCTCGAGCACGGTCTGCAAAACAATGACATCGTGGAACGCGGTCTCGACCTCAAAAAGATCCATTCCCGTGAGGAAAGCATTCGTGTCAGGAACCAGGTATTGACCACTTGGGAATTTCTTTGATCCAGCTGGGGTATCCGAGAGAACGAATGGTGCAACTGCTTCACTTAGTTCTGGTCTGTCACGTGAGAATGAAGCTCAAACCTTTCTTTGAATAGTCTGTAGGCGCAATATCGAGACATGCCCGGCAGAGATTTGACGAGCAAGGAATGTCTTGTCGCAGATACAACTCTCTCACAATCTTTTGCACCTTGCCACTTTTCGTTGACCGGACGTAGACTTTGCTAGAGAGGTTCGTTTGGCCCCGGTCTGCACCACTCGAGCGCTTGAGACTGAAGTACTCCATGGTTCAGAGTGTCGAAATTGTCGGACAGTCGTCGGTGGTTGTGGTGTGTGGTTGATGGATTGTTTGAAATTCTCAAGGTCATATCTTGGCATCAAATGAAGAAGCGCTAGTCTATATACAGCTAGTGTATTTTGATACTGAGTAATTAGAACGGCATCAACAAGTATGCTTGCCCGGATGTATATTGAGGAGCTGCATTGCGTAAAAGAGGCCAAGGTGGACCTTGAGAGTAACAAACATGTCCTAAAGAATCCCTCCAGCTACTATGCAGACTATGCAGAACGCTGGGTGGTCCAAGCTTCATTCCCAGATGACGGAGGGCAGCTCTTCGGTGGGTCCCTGATAGCACGAAGAAGCAACACAGCAGAGCTCCAACACGGCATTTCTCCACACCACAGCCCGCCCCCTCTATCCACGCAGTAGCCTCGCCCAGCACGCACCCTCGCCATGTCGTTAGACCCGCCCACATACATTGTCATGCTGCAGAACAACATCCGCGCCCGGCCAATATCGTGGGAGGGCGCGGTGCGGGCTAAGACCATCACCGACGCAGACCTCCAGAAGATCAAGTCAATTGACAAGGTGCGCAAGGAGCAGCGCAAGCAGACCATCGAGGCCGACGTGGACAGCTTCGTAGCGCTGCTGCTAGGCGGAAGCGGGTCCCAGAGCATCTTCGAGGCGGCCGCGAAACGCCAGGACATCATCCAGTACATGCTGGTGTTGACGGGCGACCTGATAGATGGTGCGTATAGTGCCTACATGCTCTGTCCCGCAAAGGAGAATCTCGCATCTGATGCTAACTGTTTATGCTAGATATCCCCAGCCTCACCTCAGCTCTGGCGCAGCACCCAGCACCCTTCAAGCCCTTCCTACCACTTTTGAAAGCTTCCCCCAACGTCGAGGAAACAATCCCACTCCTCACATCGTCTGTGCTATCCAGGATTCTGTCGACCGCTCTCATCCATCCTTCGAAGAGCGCATCCCAGATCGACGAGGCCCTCCCGCAGATCTACACCTACCTCTCAACTCTCTCGAAGAGCTCCGACGCCGGCCTCCAGGACATTGCCGTGCAAGAGTACTCAGCCGTGCTCCGTACCAAGAAGTCACGAAGCGTATTCTGGAAGCAAAGGGAGGAGACGCTGGATCCTCTCATCCGCATTCTACGTGCTGCGTCTGGCGCAGACAAGGACACAGATTCGACTCTCTGGAGCGGAGCAAGCAGCGTCCGTAGCGCAACCGATGGCGGCGTTGGGCTTCAGCTGCTCTACCACGTCCTCCTCGTCCTCTGGCAGCTCAGCTTTGAGGGCGAGTTAGTCGGCGATGGGCTTCAAGAGTACGATCACATTCCCTCCTCGAAGCTTGGCCGCTCACACTAACATTTGACAGCGAACACGACATAATAATCCTCTACACACACCTCCTGCGCCTCTCTCCCAAGGAGAAAACAACCCGGCTCCTCCTCTCATCACTCCTCAACCTCCTGACCGCGAACCGCCAAACCCTGCTCCCAGCCGCCGTTCTCGCGCGCCTACCCTCGCTCCTCACAACCATGAAAACGCGCCACCTGACGGACCCCGATGCTCTCGAGGACCTCAACACGCTGACGGAGCTGTTGGATGACTATACCAAGACGCAGACCACATTCGACGAATACGCCGCCGAGGTTCGCACCGGCCACCTGCGCTGGTCGCCTCCGCATCGCAACCCGACCTTCTGGGCCGAAAACGCGCGCAAGATCCTCGAGGAAAACAAGGGCGAACTGCCGCGCCAGCTCGCCGAGATCATGTCCAAGAGCTGGGATAACGACAAGCAGGTTCTGGCGATTGCATGCAACGACGTGGCGTGTCTTGTGAAAGAGGTGCCCGAGAAGAGACAGCAGCTCGAGAAGCTGGGACTCAAGGGCCGTGTGATGGAGCTCATGCAGGAGCCGGATGAGACGGTGAGGTGGGAGAGTCTGAGGGCCGTGGGCGAATGGTTGAGGTATAGCTTTGAGTCGAAGAGCGAGCTGCCGCTGAGATAGGCGAAGTCGGCTCCCTGACTCCTTTTTAGATTTGGGGTGTGGTTATTCGTTATTGAGACTGGATAGTGAGAGGTGTACGTGTTTCTCTGTTAGTATATGCCAGCATGGCGGACGTGGCCTCATGATTGTACTTTTCCCCGTGAGAGAAGACCTCTAGATAATGGTTCGACGAACATAGTACATTGTCATACCACGGCGCGTGCTACAGCCACTGCCCACCTCACCCACTCGCACGCATCCACGGAGACCTCTCTCTCTCTCTCTCCACCCACAACCGCCCAACGTGATACCAATGAACAAGTACAGCCCCGCATGCAAAGCAGCCAACTAGCTCCAGACACCAATCTGAACTCGCACCGCGGTTTCGCGGATATCGAAAAACGCCGCCCCCCTCGGCGGCGCACTAGGAAATCCATCAAGACGCCGCCCTCCCCGGTGATATCATGCATGGGTCTGGAGCCGCCGTCCGTGGGATTGGCAACTTGGTATGTATGTATTTGTAGTAGGGGGCAGGGGGGGGGAGGGGTGGATAGATATCACATACATACATACATACATACATACATACATACCTACATACATACCTAGATACCTACATAACTACATACATACATAGACGTACATAGACGTACACACGCAGCTACACACGCACCATCCACGCCCCAAGCCACAGAACCAGCACGCCATGAATCCAGCCACCCACAGGGACACGCAAAAGACCCAATCCCACCACACTCCCACACTCCTCGAAGAGAACAAAGAACGACAAGAGGGACCCACCGTCCCCCTCCCCAGCACATGCCACGGTGTGAAAGGCGCCCGGCCCTCGGCGTATACACACCGGCGTGAATACATGTCATGTCCCACCCAGCGGCGCATAACCCCCCCTCGTCACACGAGGCATGAACAAAGGGCCCATAAGACACCGCGGCGGCGTCCAGCCAGCCAGCCGCCCGCCCGGCCGCCCTCTGATGAGATTTCGACTGCCAGAAGCGTTCTCCATGGATGATTGTCCCCGGTGGCACTGGGTCTGTGTAACGGGTGTTGGCCTGTTAAGCACGCCCACAGTCACACACACACACACACACACACATATATATATATATATATATATATACATGAATACTTGGGTGCATGACGCCGCGCTACGCCGGTGCGACCTACTCGGTTTGTACGCCTGCGCGGGCCCGAAAGGGGGACCGGAGGCGAAGGGGGCCCCGTTTTGTGATGGGGTCGGCATGCAGTGCATGAGAGAGGGTGCCACGAACAGATGGGCAGACGGACAAAGACCCCAGATTTTCGTTGGCCCTTGGAGGAGGGCAGGCGGGGAGGGGAGGGGGGGGAGGGTTGCGCCCGCGTCTCCTCACGCCTGCCCGCCCGCCCCCAGATTGGCGAAGCCTTTATTCTGTGCATTAGTCCAAGCTCCACGATCTGTAGACACCCATGTCCCCCGTCACATCACGGCACGTCACGTCACGTCACAGCGACCCTGCGTTCGAGATGCACTTTTCGTTGGCTGCGAGGTGTAGCGAGCTGACCACGTTGCTGCAAACTATGCGCGAACCACAAAGCACGCGAGGCTCGAGTGTTTTGCATGATAAGAGATAATATTAATATTAAGGGAAGGAGGAGAAGACGCTCTCCAGCAATGCACTGCACTCTCCCTGCCCAGGCCGCGCCCAACCCGATCAAACCGTGTACGCTACCTAGTATGCAAGATTCTGACCGCAGACGCACCCAAGCAGATTTCATAGGGATAGGGGGAATCACTCAACTACAACGCTCCGACCGCCCGAGCAACGATGATGGATGTGAGGATACAAGGAAACAAATCAATAAACCAAACGGCCAAGACACTGTGCGCGCAACAAGGATAGAAACTTCCAATCTGGTAAAAGTGGAGGGAGCTACGCCACACGATTCGGTGATGCAAAACCATAGGAAACACAAGGATCCATACCCGATACCTATGCAATGCAAGCCCTCGAAACCCAAAAATCTGCACCGTGGAGAAATATAGCAAGCGAACGGCGTCCAGAAATGTATGTGAATGCAATGCGTGCGTAATGAAAGTACTAGACAATTAACGGGGACGGAGCAACCGAAAAGGTGGTCTGGGAGAGGATGAAACAATAAGTGTGCCCAATATGCCATGTGCCAAAGACAAACTTCGTACTCGCGTGTTCTCGATTCTCATTTCTTCGATGTACTCAATGTGCAGAGTCGTTTCGCATATGTCGTAGAATCTTCGTTGGTTTAGAATTCGTGATCGGGGAAAGGAGAGCGGAGAACACTTGTGTGCGGAGTAGACGTGTAGCAAAATCCCAAGCAAGTAGTGGAGTGGATGGAGGCCATGCAATAAAACGAAGATGCCAATGAAGGACGTGCGCTGAACCGGGGATCAAGCAGACGGTGAAACAGAGGCAGATGCGAGTTTAGTGTACAGGGTATGAGGTAGAAATAAGGAAAAATGAAGACAAATTAACAAATAAGCAGAAAGCGAATGAGTCCTCCAAAATGTATCTTCCGTTCAATTTCCCATCCAACGCCTATATGCCTGCGCGCGGCCTTCCCTGGGTTAACATGGACCCGGTATGCAAAGGAACTGATGGCCGCGGATATGATAGTGTCCGATTTAGCGACCCCGTGGCTAGATGTGTAGCTGTCGAAGATTGCGAGAGAAGATGTGCTGATTGTTGAGCACTTCAATATGATTGCCAGCCTTGCTGAGGCGTCTGTGCCCCGGGAGCCCACCCGGGCATTCCGGGCTGTTGCCCAGCGTTGCTTTGATGATGCATGAATTGTTGAGGGCTCGGGCTCGGCTGATACGGGTTTTGGCCCATAGCTGGATAGCCAGGGTCCGCCATGGTGCCCATGGTCTGGTACTGTTGAACAGGTGTGCCATGCATAGAACCGCTGCTCTGGGTGTGGTGAAGTTGAGGTGAGGCATGCATGGGAGATTGCTGGGGGTGAGGAGACTGTTGTGTAGATCGCTGAACATACTGCTGCATGTTGTGTTGCTGGGATAATGGCGAGGGCTGAGGTGGGCCTTGGGACCACATGTGCGGTGGTGCGTAACCGTGACCCGGAGCCTGACCGTGAGCGACATTGGGGAGCATTCCTGTAGGGCCCATTCCCGATGGCACCATTCCTTGGGGCATTGCCATGCTCGGGGGGCGGCGGTGCATTTGATCCGATCTCAGAGGCGTGTGCTGTTGGGCCATCGGGGACTGGATCATGGGGTTCTGAGCATGGGGTTGTTGTCGGTAGGACTGAGGCACCATTGTCTGGCTCGGCCTTTGCGGCGTTTGGGCTATCATACCGTACTGGCCTGCGGTAACGGCTACGTTCGAGGAAGGGATACGTGGGGACTGCACTGCCTGCGAGACTTGCGGCACGTGGTCACTTTCTGCCGTGCCCGGGCGGTTCACCTGAACGGGCGGCTCGTGTGGCCGACTCCAGTAGGTGTCAAGATACTCCTTGCGGTTCTTGCGCTGCTGCTCAAGCTGCTTGTTGTATTCGGCGGTTTGTGCTGCTTGATTGAGAATTTCGCCCGACGGAGTCGGCCTTGTCAAGTCTTGATAAGGAGGTCCTGCCAACTCGTGTCTCGGTCGTTGGACATTGCTGTAGTCCCGCGGCTGCAGGTCGGTCGTCGTCCGTTGATTGAAGGGTTCCGAGTTCGCCGGTGGCACCGCGCCAGGCGCTGGGTTTAGCCCGCCGAAGGGTTGCATGGCGTTGACACCTGTTCCCAGATAGTCTTGATCCAACTTGCCTGTGTATGCAGCTGTGTTAGCAAAGGCTAGATGTGCGCTGCCGTGGCTGGATTCTGCTGCTGCAGCTTCTCTCGCCTTGGCCGCACCCGGTCTTTTCTCCCCTGCCGCGTCTTCCTCGGTGAAGCCTTGTTTCCGAGCCTTGCTCTCCCAGTAATCGTCGCGCACGCGCCTCCCGTTCGCAATGAGCCTACTCCCGAACTGTCTAAACATGGACCGCGCCGTAACAATGGCGATCTGTCTCGAACGGTAAGAATATGGCAAGATCTCTTGATGGATCAAGTCGTCTTTTTCGGCCTGTGTAGCGATGATCTTATAGAGGGAACGGTTCTTGTTGAAGAGCAGATACGAATCTCGATATCCCAAAACACGGGCACACTCTGTTGCAAGCATGAAAAGTTTGTCCCCGCGGTTGGGCACGAAAAACGTGCGACACCGATATTCTCGACCATCTAACGCGTGTCCCGTTGCAGTCACCTTGGTCTCCCCGGCTTCGTCCGTTTCACGGGGTATGTACTCGTCACCTTCCGGGTTCAGCTGGTCCGTCGTGTGATCCCGGACGGTCGGCAATGCCTTGATCACGGTAGCTTTCGTCGGCGTGGATTTTGCTGGCGATGCCTGGGTTGGCGACGTCTTTGGGAGGGGGGCGTGTTGCACTTGTGGTGTCTGCACGGGAGGAGCTGCGCCGGCTTGAGCTGGTGGAGGTGGAGGTTGTTGCGATGCGCGATTTGGACTGTCAGCAAACGCGACTTTTGCGGCCTTTGGCGGGCGGCCGCGCTTTCGAGGTTTGCTCTCGTCTACACCTGTCGCGTCAGTATGCACGTAGCCGCATCTCTGCACGGGGGGGTTTTCAACGCACCTCCGTCACCATCGCCGTGTTGTACATCCCCGTAGCTATTTTCCGGCGACCGGCTGCGCTTGGTCCCTCGAGGGGGTTGCTGTGCGACCGACGGAGGCGGGCCCACCAGCACGCCTGGCAAAGACAGAATTAGTTGGACGTATACAGCGAATGCTCGCGACGGATGTAACAGATGCGGGAACTAGTGCTTGTGCCGTCTTGCGATGGTTTGGCGATGGGGTTGTGCACCCCATCGCGTACTGGGACTAGGACTCTGGGAAACAGAAAAACGCAATCTCTTACCTGCTGAGTTGAGGGCGGCCGGGTTTATGGTGCCTGTGGGATCCATGATGCCGTTCCCAATGCCACCATTCGACAAGGTCCGGACGGGATGCATTGAGTACATTCCAGGCGTCGCAAGGAGCAGCCGAGCTCGCGGACAGCTCCGGGCGGGGGCGGCGAGCTCACGACAAGACCAATGGGCGGCGTCTTGTGCAGAGAGGTGAAGGCGCAGGGCTGGCGCAATCACGGTCGCGAGGGGAGCGGCGCGACGGGTAGGGCATGCGGTTGAGGTGTGTGGTTGAGGTTGCTGTGGGATCCGCGACGGGCTGCCGGAGTGGACGCGACGGCAAGCTGCACGTTCCCGAAAGCGATCCAGGTGCCAAGCACGGAGAATCCGGGCGTCGACCTCAGTTCGGAGGTTGCAACGGCGAGGCCAGTGATGCGCAGCGGATAGGGTGCGAGCAGCAGCGCGATGATGTGTCGGGCGATGCAAGGCAGGCGGCGGGCGGCGGTCGCACAGGCGGCCAAGAGGGGCGCTGGTGCAAAGGGCGCGGGCAATGCTGGACGCGGCGATTGCAGGGCTGACAGAGGGAGCACGAGTTAGCACGGGTCGAGTCGAGCAGCCACGTGAGGGCGGCGACGGGGGGAGTTAATACAAGGCCGTAATAAGACGGATGGCGACGGGAGCCCAGCGAGCGGGCGCGGGCGCGGGCTGCGGGCGATGCGATGCGATGCGCAGACGGGAGCACAGGACCGCACAACTGCTCCCAGCCGCTGTAAGGGTT